>SJYV01024581.1:399229-478696 GCA_006410875.1 Neotragus pygmaeus | reverse complement strand
AAATAAATATATATATATATATATATATATATATATATACACACACACACACATATATGTGCATATATACATGTATATTTTACACATATGCACACACATTTATATAACAAGAACTGTCAATGAAACATCCTTGTTGTACTCTTCTCTAAGAATTAAGGTTATTTAATTTTTTTTCTTCTGTGTTAACACCTTAAAACAACCACCACGAAAAAAGTCATATTTGAAGTTCAAGGTTCATAAAAATGTCACAAGGAGAAAAAAAGTGAGGAAAGATAATATGAAACCAAGTTGATTCCAGCAGGGAAGAAACTTTCCCACACATGAAGGCATTAGGCATGAAGCAAGGGAAACTGAGAGGCCCCAGTATGAGATTAGAGCTCCCTGAATTTACACTTAGACCATCAGGTAACCTGCTTCATCTTTGGTTCCAGCTGAACCTATGACCTGAACTATTTCACCTGCAGGACTTATCACAGCTGAATCTGGTCCAGCTAGATCAGAAATGTGTTCAGCAATCATATGAACAAAGAAATAAATTTCTCTAATCACTTGTCTCAGAGATGCATTAAAATTCTGAATCTGAATCATCACTCTTTTAAGTAATTACATCAGTTTAAAAGTGTAACTAGGCTAGTCCCGAGCATTTGTCATAGTACAGAATGGCAATGAGCAGTAAATGAAAAATTCTGATCTCCAAACAATTCGCATTTGCATCTAAAATGCTACGATGAAACCACATGACTCCCTCCTCAAAATGTTTCATGTGACGTCTCCTTGAAGTGGCTTTCACTTTAGCTATGTGTGGCTTCCTTTATTTGCTTTAGTGACAAAAATATGAAAATGAATATAAAGAAGCAAAGACTCTACAATAAGAGCCTTCAAGTAGATACAATAACCAGCACCAAACTTTTTTTTTTTTTCATAGTTTTAATCTAGAGAAAAAAACTCAAGGTCTAATAAAAATACCTTCTTTATATAATTCACAGTTAGGACTTTTTCTTTTATGTTTCAGATTAGTTTGTCTTACAACACCATGATAAGGTCAGTAATAGCCAAGGAAAGCCTGGTTAATAATCCCCATTGTTTGTGAATATCAGCTGCGTATTTCTAAAAAGGAAGCAGATATCTTTGCCCCATAAGACAGCTAAATTTTTCTCCCACAGGAAAGGCCAATGATGTTCCACTAAAGAGACTTTCAGCAATAAACAATATTTTATATAAAAACAAAGCCTCGCTTTTCATCAATTCACTGATACCACCTAATGGATTTGGCCTTGAGTGCATGTCAACTTAGTGTCCTGGTGGAAAAAGCCCAGGATCTGGAGTCCAAAACTCTGCTCTAACCACTGTGACTCACTACATGACCCTGGAAGAGAACTGAAGCTCCCCTGGCCTCAGAGTGATTACGAGGCTAGAGCTAGCTAATGCACACGTGGGGCATATACAGTATTATTCCTAACATTTTCATAATAGGAAGCTCAAAAGTATATAAATTCATTTTATTATTTATCTACTTTGAGCAAGATTCTACAGGAAAACAAAGCAGCTAACAGGTTAACAAGGTGTTCTCTTCCAATATAATCACGTGAAATAATATATTACAAGACATATGCCATTAATAAACACACCAACTCTCCAATCATTATCCCAGGGAAATTTACTCCTTCAAATGACAAAGAATTAAAATAAGTCTCAGAGGAGGCAAAGGCATCGGAAAAAAAATGTTTTTATCATTCTAAAGTACAGTTATAGAAAAATACACCAATTAGGTAACAATAAGGTCAAGGACAACAATTACACAATAATCTCCCTTTTGTTTTGTTTTTTAATAGAAGCCACAACTTCCTTATTAACACAGGTGGGATTTTTTCCCATGTTATATATGCAGAACCTAAAATAAATTTGTGAACTCAATCATCCAAACTGGCTCCAAAAATTCATTTGGTTGCCAGGCTTATTAGATAGAGGCCAAGGCAAATTTACTAAGGACATAACTTGGGACAAATAACTAAAAAGAAGAGGTAAAATAATCCACATGTTTAAATGAAAGATCGAAAAGGTTAGAACCAGAGAACAAGATGAGCAAGATTAAACCAAATTATGGTGTGTTACTTTAAATTTTGTGCTTAGAATTGTATAAAATAATCACCAAAATCTAGAGTAAAGGAGACCTGGCTTATATGTTTACAAGAAAATGCCTGAGAAGAGGGATAAGGAAGTCAGAGACTCCATAAGTCAAGGCTACCAGAAAAAGTAACCCAATGTGGTCTACATTAATTAAAAGTAGGAGATTAGAGGCAAAAAAAAAGAAGTCACTAACATCGTTACATTTTAGTGATGATCAGGTATAGCTTTTCCAGTCAACTTGTTTGCTGGAGAGGAAAAAAAAAAGATTAATTATGTTCCAGGCATCATGCTAAGCCTAGGGAGATGAAGTGAATAAATTCTTGCCTGTGAAGATTTCACAGTTAAAGAGAAAGTTGTGTTGTGAGCATTTGTGACACCCTTTCAGCACAAAGTACAAGAGGCAACATAGACAGCTATGCCTGAGGGAATCCAAAAAATAGTTTTACACAAAAGGACACAATAAAGAACAACAGGGTTTGGTGCCGAAGTAGAATAAATAGAAAGCCATGGAAGGTTTTACTGGGAGTTTTAAGTCGTTCAGTTTAGTTCCATCAACTTTATACAGACCAAACACTGACTCACATGCAGAATACACATATGAATACAAAATATTCTCCCTGTTTCCGAGAGTTAACTGTGATAAACTGAAAAGACTTAAAATATGTTCAATACAATATGGCATATGCTATATTACAAATATTTTCAATATTCAGGCAATAAGGGTCAAATTCCATAATACAGAGTTCTTACAATTCAGTCAAGAAAAGGTCACCAATCAAATATGCAGAGCAGAATCAGATATTCATTTTTTATTGATCACTCTAGTGATAATATCAGAGAGAGGACAAGTTTGAAAGCAAAGAGACTAATGTTGGGAGGATACAGCAGCACTGGGTAGCGTATTTAAAAGATCTGAACTGAATAACAGATTTAATTAACTGGAGAGATGGTGGTCAGACCACCCAGGGTTGAAAACACAGAGAAAAAATAACCCACTTTATTTTCATCCTTACCAATCCACAGCAACTGCTGCATATAGGGTTTGAGAAACAGATCCAGAAAAAAGACTAGGTTGCAAATACAGCTGTGTTATTCATCAGCCTAGAAGCCAGAGTAAATCTTATGTGTATAAGGGGGTAAGACTGCCCGGAAGAACTTTTAAAGGGAACATCAACATTTAGGACTCAATAAAGACGAGCTGACGAAAAAGTCAGAGGAGGAAATCCATGACAGACAAGGAGGACAATGTTTGAGGAAGAAAGAGGTTGACCCATTGTGCCAAGTATCACAGAGACCAGCAACTGGACACTCACCGGTGACCTCTGTCAAGTGCTTCAGAGGAATGGCAGAGGCCCCCAACCTACAATGGACTTGACGGTGGTTAGGAGACGAGGAAGTCTTTGCTTTAACACAGGCTACTTCTAGAAGAACACCACTGCACTTTCCAGGGAGCTGTCCAACAATAAAACAACAATACCGAACATCTTCTGAGGGCTCCTTCTAAGCAGGCAGTGGGGAAGGCATTTCACACACAATTCCTCTCACAGTCACTGCTGCTGCTGCTGCTAAGTCACTTCAGTTCTGTCCGACTCTGTGCGACCCCACAGACATCAGCCCAACAGGCTCCCCCGTCCCTGGGATTCTCCAGGTAAGATCACTGGAGTGGGTTGCCATTGCCTTCTCCAATGCATGAAAGCGAAAAGGGAAAGTGAAGTCGCTCAGTCGTCTCGAACTCTTAGTGACCCCATGGACCGCAGCCCACCAGGCTCCTCCGTCCATGGGATTTTCCAGGCAAGAGTACTGGAGTGGGGTGCCATTGCCTTCTCCACCCACAGTCACTACCACCTTCAAAATCAGTATTACTGTTTCCACTTTTTTAGTAAGAAAAAATGGGTTCAGGATGATTGCCAAAATTCCCCACGAACACACACCTGACACATGGAGAAAGGAGAATTGAAATGAAGGTTCTCTCAAACCATAAACCTCTTTCCACATTTTGATTATGCTTCCCCATCACTGGAAATGGAGGGAGGGGATGTGTTAACCATTTAACAGGAAGGTCCTTTTTTTTTTTTGGAAGATGGTTGAAGTAGTTGACTTTTACAGACACGTCCACCTTCAATAACCCATGATTCTCTCACATACTTTGTTCACAGGTATAATAGCTACAGAATTCCAGATCTAAATGCTCAGCACTTTTTATGCTATCTTCACTTTAAAATAAACCCATATCTTAGCAATGTCCCCATTATACTACACAGAGAAAATTAATATTAATTTCATTTATTTTTACCAAAAACTGAAAGTATGGTCTATGAAGACAGTTAATCACTCTCTTTTCTGCACTCTACAGCATGCCACATCTTCTGCTATTAAAGTAATTGTAACTTATATTGTGACTTGCTTTCACACCCACTGCAGGACAGTAACCTTCCAAGATTGTCTACTTTATTTTAAGCCCTGAGAACACAACACAGGGCCAGGAGGCACTAAAACTCTGATATGTTTGAAAGGAAAGAATGGAAGGATGGATGAGGAGATGAATTGTTTGGTAAGTGAAGGAAATAATATTTTTTAAAACAGCCAATTTACACTCGATAATGCATTATTTAATCTACTTACCAACTAGGAGATTTCAAATGAGTCATACTTGAAGGAAGCAGTATGGAAAATTGAGTGATACGAGCAGCATGAGATATGGATTTAAAAAGAGAAACGAATGTTCACTCTCAAAAAGGCTCCTGAAATACAGAATTTTTCCTGGATTCAGTGTCACTCAAAGGCAAAAAAAAAAAAAATTAATTCACTAAATTATTTTTTAAAGATCAATTGCTTTCGAAACCTCTATCAAAGAAGGCCAATCTTATCCTAAATAAATAATTAATCATAGAATTTCAGGTGTGGCCCATGGGAGATGTTCGAAGAGAGACAGCGTCATAGGGCACTTTGAAATCACTCCAAAAGTGTCTACCTCTATGTTTCAAGACGTATTCGGTCTACAGATCTGTCTAGCAGAAGTCTGTTCTCTAACCTCAAGTCTCAGACTTTTTCCTACCAAGAGTCATATGATATGACACTCACTTGCACAAAACATTAGCATGAGTGAATCCAGGTTCCAATAAGCTATGCTCGAAAATGTTCATGGAAACAAAGGCAAACATTGCCCCAGCTTACAAGGATGTCTGATCTCCACTGTGATTAAAGGCCTATCGGCAGGATCAAGAGGACTGCAAGCTATGCAAATACCCACCGTGACAGCTGCAGCTCCATCCCTTCTTCTCCTGCAGGAGGAAACACATCAGAATGCAAGTGAAAGTAACATTTTTAGGTTGAACTTGAATCCACCCTGGTTTATATATAGATGTTTCAAAGTATGTCATTTGCAAACTTCTGTAGGTTATCAGTAGCTGCTAATACCTCACAGCTGAGTGTAACACAGACCTGTGTTGTGACACCACAGTTGGAAGTCGCTGGCCTCTTTTAGGCCTCAGTGAAACTTAAACTAGTTATCAAATTACAATCAGACTCCCTGGGTTAGCCAAATTCAATGGCCTTAGGAGCTGTTTATCAACAACTTTGAAAGACTGAGTGCCAGAAGTCAGAGCAGGCAGAAGACGCACGTTCCGGCTCTGGTCAAGTGGGGTGCTGAGCGGCCTTCCTGATGTGATATGAAAAGTAAACAAGGAACTTGGCCTGTCCTCAGTTACCCCACTAAACCACCATGGTGTCAGGCGATCATGCTGACTTTAGTACCCGCCTGTATCCCAAATAAAAGCAAGCAAAATACAAGCAATGCCTCCAGAAAATCACTGTTAAAATGCACCTGCTAGCCAGGTTTTCTGGAAAGGTCCTACTTCAGAGCAGATTTAGTATCTGATAGCTTAACACTGGGGGTACAGCGGGACTGAGAAAAGATACGAGTGAAGGAAATTTCAGTAGGAAAGGGCAAGAGGCGTAAGAGCACTCAGACCATGGTGGTCCTCACCCAGACAGGGGCCATCATGGGATGGAGGCTAGACTGGGGCCTCTCAGTGAAGGACTTGAGCTCCAAGAAGTTCAAAGGTTAGCACGGGGGCACAGAGGGCAAGAAGAGTGAAGCAACCCAGCCCATGGTCCTGGAGGTTCCACAGGAGGAAGTAAGCCAAGATGCATCTTTGCTCACTTCTCCTGTGTCAAGAGGCCCTGACAACTTGACGTGGTTCTATAAGAAGTTACTGGAGTAGGGAAAAGCCCAGAAATCATGCCATGTGGGAAGAAGCTAGAAGACTTAAGAACATGAAAGCTGTTTTTAATATCAAATAAACTCTTTTGTAAAAGACAGAAAAGGTTCATTTTATCGAACTCTATAGGGCAAAGCTAGGAACCACGAACAGGTACTTAAGAGCGTCAGACTGCCAGCAAACATCAGGAAACACTCTGGTGAGCAGAAACGGCCGAGTTAGAGCAGAACTCTTAGGAAGCTGGGAGCTCTTTCTCACTAGATGTGTTCACAAGGCAGTGGGATACAAACCCGCAGGGAGTCTGGACAGGGGTTCCATCCTGGAGAAGGCTGAGCCATATTTCTGGGGCACCTTCCAATTCTAAGAGTCTGATTTGTTCATTTTTGTTAGGTTCAGACTTGAGCAAGTATGAGAGATAAAATGTCTCCTGTCCCCCTCCCCCATTCACAATCAGAGGACTGGCTCCAGGCCAAAAAGGAGTTAGATTTCCAAGGTTTCTTCTAACTCCAAATATCCATAATTTTAGACTTAGATCTCATTTACACTCATATAAATGAGGATCATGTGGTCTCTCCATTCAGAAGATCCCCACAACCCATGCCAGTGTTAAATGTCTTTAACTGGTTAAAAAAACAAAAATCACCTGAATCCCCAATGCTTCTGAATAGCATTTTCTCTTGAAAGTGGTGGTGGATAACATCTGAGTGTGATGTTATATGTAGAAACTGTAGAAAGAGACTTTTTAATATGTGAAATCTATAGTTAAATCACCACTCAGCCTTTTCTTTTTAAGACTGAAGAATCCCAGGTGCTGTCGTAATTTAAAATCCTTTAATCACTAGGAGGGGATCTCTTTTTTATTTTTTTTCCCCAACATATTCCAAATTTTTCACATCTATTTCTAGAAGTGCCTGTGCCATGAAACAGCACCCACGTAGTATGTGGAGATGAAGACAAGAGTGATTCCCTCCTGGCTGCTAAATGCAAATGGGCAAAGGTTGACCATGATGAGATTGTTATGTAGGAAACTATAGGTTCTCTATAGTTTCCTTAACAGAAACATATTTCTATCACACATTAAGTCCTGGCTCACAAACCAAAGCCTGGAAAGCCCTGGCTGGCCTACCTCAATGTGGAGCCATATGACCAAGTCTGGGATAGTGCAAATCCATCTGTGGTCCTCCACAAGAGCCCTTGGAGAGGAGGCGCCTCCTCACACTGCTGCCCTGGTGACATGGACCCCAAAGCCACACTTTTCTCAAAGGCTTCACCATGCAGAGGTGCTATCAGGAGAGCTGACTCACAAGGAGCCTGCATTCCGGGCATGAAAGAGTCTTTCTTATTATTACACAGACATCTCATATCTGGGCCTGCAGTACATTTTACATCTCTATGTTGACTCCAAAATGTATTAACTTTTATCCACCTGGATTTACATGTTTCTTAAAGTAAGCAATACAACTGTAAGTGAACCCTGGGCCTCCCCAATGCCTGTCACAATAGTTCATCTCTCAACCTAGCATCATCCCCAATCTTCCCCACGAAAAATCTTCCCCTGCCTTTGAGTAAACTAACCTATACACCCTTTGACTGACACTGACTCACTGAAACCCAAGCACTTCCTGGGTAAGCCACCACTGCCTGCAGCTTCTGCAAGCTGGTTATCATACAGAAATCATAGGGCCCCCCCACTATGAAACAGAGCATTTCAAAACTCATGGGATAAAAACCCTTCTACAGGACTGGCACTTACAATTTAAGAAACTCCTCACGTTTATGAGCCACCCATGATTTAAGATCCACAAAAAAATTTTCAAAATAGAAAAGAACCCTATAATTCAAAATTTTAAATCCCTCTTATCCTTGATCTATCATTTCATTTATTTAACAATCTAGGGTAGGCTAACGATACAGAAGTAAATGGAACCAAGCCCCAGTCTTCTGGGTTTTCCACTTCCTTGGGAGGAGAGCCAGACAGACAAACTAACCATCACAGCATCATGCTCTAGTCAAGGTGTCCACTGTGACTATGAAGGGACTGAGGCCCTTCACTACTCCAGCTGAAGGTATCAGGAGATCTGGGTCCCCCAGGAGGTAACATTTGAACTAAAGCTGTAATCATGAGAATTAAATAATGAGAACTGTTATCATGCCAATAGCCAGACCCACACAGAGAAGGTATGCATGTACTTTATTAGCATTAAGTATACATAGCAGACCAACAATGCCAGGTTTAATAATAAAAAGAAATGCAATTCCTTTGTTAAAAAAAAAAAAATTGTAACACAAACATGAAGCCCTGACTCAGGTTCTATTATTTTAAGAGACTGTGCTTTTAATTTAATTTGATAAAATGGTATAACTCACAAGATGTTTAAATACAAATGTCAAAGGATGGCGTAAAGTCCACTTAGGAGAATATAAGAAGTCAGAAGAATTAGTCACCTTTTACCATCTCACAGCCCATATATCTTCCCACTAGATAGCAGCAAGTGACACTGCAGGGGCCATAGCAGGGCAGGAAATTATATTGAAGAGGACTGCATTACTGGATTACAAAAGCTTTACAGAAAATGATAAATTGAGATGCAAACAAAGGAAGAGGATTTTGCTTTGTTTTGGTTTGGATTTTTTATGTCTTGCTTTTGTTTTGTTTTTGTTGTCATGAAATTTGCCAGGTCACTTTTCTCTTCATGACCATACCTGGACAATAATTAAAACATATAAATCACCCAATAAATCAAACACTGAATGACTAACATATCTTTTCTCACTTGTCAGAAATCGGTCAGGCTAAGGAGAAATACAGCAGAAACTGAAAGAAAGCTTTCAAATTAATATGCTAAGTTGAAAAGGATTTAGCCTTTTAAACTCAGCTGGCATAAAGCCAGTCCAAATGACCAAACAACAGAACTGCCCTCAATCTAACTGTGTCACCTTAGTAATGCCTTCTTCTCCTAGTTCATTCCCTGATGTGGCTGGAGAAGGAAGCATTCCAATCAACCAGGCAGAACCATTTACAGAGAATCAGAATTGATATAATAAACTCAATACAAACACATAATGTGTCTCCATTTATGGCTTCTCAGGGCACCTGATAATTTTGCATTGCCCAAATCATTCAACAAGAATTTATTCAATGCATAAAGAGCAAGGCATTGAGCTTGGCACTACTGGTTCAACAACCATATTTTTCAAACAAAACCCTTGAATATATATTTTAACAAATCATTTTATGTAACTTCCAAGTAAATGCAACAACTTGGGAGACACAGTTTAGACACTGACATACTATAATTTCCAAAACATCCTAATACTACATGTAGACAACTGGAAATTTAAATCAGGAGCAGTGGCTCCTCCCAAAAGGAAAACTGGGAGCTATATGGTCACCAAAGTCTTTAACCCTTAGAATCCTGGAACTTACAGGAATTGTTTTTAATTTCACTGCACATGAATAAAACATTCTCTCTGAATATCAACCATCATTCTTCTGGTTTCACAACTGTAGCAAGTATCTGAAATGGACAAACGCTGAAAGGTAGTATGTCATAATCTCCAGGCAGCTGTTAACACAAATCTCGATTTCTACTCATTTTTCTCTTTTGCAGAGACATGCAGAATTTCCAGCTGCAAGGGATAAATGTTCATAGAAAGTCAGATAGACCATCTTTTAAAATAGAGTTGACTATATTTTGCTGTCAGGCAAAAGAACAGACTAGGGAAATAAAAAGAAAAACACAAGGTTCAAATCTTCCCTAAAATGGTCTCAAAAGGAATCCATCCAATTCCATAAACAGCATTATAACAACTGATAACTGCTTCCTCAGAGCTTATATATATATTTTTTTAAATACCTGAATATGCATTTGTGAAATGGATTTGAAATTCGGCAATAGGTCTGCCTTTTGAGAAATCTGTATGCAGGCCAGGAAGCAACAGTTAGAACTGGACACGGAACAACAGACTGCTTCCAAATGGGGAAAGGAGTACGTCAAGGCCATATATTGTCACCCTGCTTGTTTAACTTTTACGCAGAGTACCTTATGAGAAACATTGTACTGGATGAAGAACAAGCTGGAATCAAGATTGCTGGGAGAAATATTAATCACCTCAGATATGCAGATGACACAACTCTTATGGCAGAAAGTGAAGAAGAATTAAAGAGTCTCTTAATGAAAGTAAAAGAGAAGAGTGAAAAAGAGGGCTAAAAGCTCAACATTCAAAAAACTAAGATCATGGCATCTGGTCCCATCACTTCATGGCAAATAAATGGGCAAACAATGGAAACAGTGATAGACTTTATTTTGGGGGGGCTCCAAAATCACTGCAGATGGTGACTGCAACCATGAAATTAAAAGACGCTTACTCCTTGGAAGAAAAGTTATGACCAACCTAGACAGCATATTAAAAAGCAGAGACATTACTTTGCCAACAATAGTCCATCTTAGTCAAGGCTGTGGTTTTTCAGTAGTCATGTATGGATGTGAGAGCTGGACTATAAAGAAAGCTAAGCACCAAAGAATTGATGCTTTTGAACTGTGGTGTTGGAGAAGACTCTTGAGAGTCCCTTAGACTGCAAGGAGATCCAACCAGTCCATTATAAAGGAGATCACTCCTGGGTGTTCATTGGAAGGACTGATGTTAAAGCCGAAGCTCCAAAATTCTGGCCATCTGATGCGAAGAACTGACTCATTTGAAAAAACCCTGATGCTGGGAAAGATTGAAGGCAGAGAAGGGGATGACAGAGGATGAGATGGTTGGATGGCATCACTGACTCAATGGAGCTGAGTTTGAGTAAACTCCAGGAGATGGTGATGGACAGGGAGACTGCAACCCCATGTTGCAGTCCATGGGGTCCCAAAAAGTTGGACACAACTGAGCAACTGAACTAAACTAATAGGTCTAAGTCCTCAAGTTGATAGTCCTCTGTTTTAAGCAATTACTCAGAATCCCTCACCACGGAGGAATATCAATTTTTTTATTTGATTTCTTACATAAAATATAATTGATAGCTTATCAATTAATATAGCCTGTATGAATACAGGAGATGGAAATATAAAATAAAATGGGTTTAAAATGCTGAAAATGCGAAGACTATTAAAGACAGTTTACAAACTGAAACTCTGTCTCAGTATACATCATTTCCACTTGACTGTATTTTTAAAAAGTAGTAAAACACCTAAGAAGCAATGGCTCCTATTTTCACTTGAGCTCGCTCTAGAAATTAAATCCTCAAACCAGAATAACAACATGGGTTGTTATCTGTAGTTCAGACAGAGTCTTACAATAACACTTTACAAAATAAAAGTATAAAAAATTCCGTAACAGGAAAGTATGCTATTTCTGTTTCCGAGTACATATTTACATGAATAGGAAACAATGTTTGACAGTTTTCCTTAGTTAACCTCATGCCAAGATCAAACCAGATTATAACATTTATCATCAAAATTTAAATTTCTGCTAAACATAGAGATCAAAAGCTTCTTCTAATAAAACTATTTTATACAGTCAGTAATTCAGTAAAGAAAACTTCGAAACAAAATGTGACATCCTAGGTATTGCTAAACGAAGTGACAGTTCCAAACAGATGCTCAAGAGAGAAGAGACTCTTTGCTAAAGGGAAGAATTTGCTTACACTTACCTCCATTCTAGTCCCACCTGTGACCAACCATGCTATCTTTTGTCTCCATTTCTTCAACTATAAAATGTCACATGAGCTACCACTGCAGAGCCAAGGCATTCATGGATTTCAATATTAATGGTTCTGACTATTCTTGAGTGACCCTGAAAATACATTATTAACACACTGTCATTTGTAATTCTGTGTCAGCAGTGTCTGAACTGCGGTTCCCAGGTAAGTGGATCAAGGGGAACCTTCCCAGCTCTCTATTCCCATTTCATGATCCTCTGTTCTCACCAGTGACTGATGAGTACAACTGCTGTCTGTTTACATATAGGACCATCCTGTGACGTTATAACACATAACAGTGGGATTATAGGAAGCTCGAACTCAAAATCTCACTGAATTCCTCTTAAACATCAACAGAATGGGACTCTAGAAAGTTGCTGAAAAAATTAACAAAATGACTTGCTAGTTTTTATCTAAGTCCAATATCATGAATCATCATTTTCTTACATTTCTAGAAGTGTCCAATATTTACACAAAAGTTTCAAAATGGCAATTTAACTGGATTTGCTGAAAGGAAAGTAGGTCTAGAAAAATGCTGTTTTCCAAGGAGGTCACCCTAAATGGATTCTTTATTTGGTTTCATAATCAGTTTCAACTTTACACATGGCTGCCACAAAAAAGATAAGGAAAAGCGTAAGAGGCCAATTATAAAAGTTACTAATGCACACTATATCAAAGTCATATTTCATATCTCTAAAATGACAAATAAAAACACATCATAAATAAATAGATTTCACAAGACATATTTCTAAACTAATATAAACAAATGTTAGAGTAAACCTGAAACTAGATTCTAAGGTGTTTGCTTTTTTTCACATTCTAACTGGATGTCTTAATATAGATTGTTCTTTAAAGCAGAGGCTCTTCCCAGAGTTCCCAAAAAACTATTATTTTTTAAATGTCAATTCTTCTAACTGATGATACTTTAGAGTCACTGGAGTTTCCCAGAATCCTGGCTGCAACTGTTGCCTTAAGCCGACAAAACATTTTGAAAATAATGCACTTGTGTTATATTTACTTTATAGTAGAAATCCTGAAAGGATTAATGAATAGATCAATCTAATTTGTAATTAACAGCATTAATTTGCATGCTGTTCACTAAGTCCTGATAAGAATTTGTTCTCTATTATCTATGACCAAATCATGTTGCTTATAGTATTAATTAGATCAGCAGACCCCTTTTCTCACATACAGTGCCGATGTAAACTCCAGCCACCAAACAAGGAAATTTAGCCAAAGTTTCAATTAGTGACACTGAATTAATGCAGTTTTATTAAATTCAAACGGAAAGCCAATACATGGAAAAACTCAACTGATTTTAACAAACATCAGTAAAATAAATTCACAATGAGCTCTTCCTGACACACAGCAAAAAAATATATTCCAAGAACCAAACATGACAGTTATCACTGATATAGCAGCCTCTCTCAGCTAGAAACACTAGTGGCATGAATCCCTATTTACTTAATATTCTACTTAGCAACAATCATCTTGCTTACAAGATATTAGATATCTTTCCAGAATTTCTCTACCTGTACTTTGTCTGCACAAATACTATATAAATTGACAATACACAGAAAGACAGCTCTGGTTTGGGGTTTTTTTAATTTGTTTGTTTGTTGTTTTCATTACCAAGAGTCAGAGGCAATCTGGCAGAAAGCACAACAGTCTCCAATCTAAGGGTTTTGAGAAATTCCCCAAAAAGCTTTCCAGGAATTGACCCCTCAGCAACTTGCCACAGTATCTGGAATGTCTACCATTCAAGTAATTTGGATTTAGAGAAAAGGCCCATTACAAAATACCTGAAGATGGGAAAAGAGGAAAGGGCAAGAGATGGAACAAAACAGCAGACTCAACACATGCAGGTCAATTTCCTCCGCCTGTTTGACAGAGTCCCACAGACCATAGGGAACGTTAGGGCCACAGAACAAGATTTAAAGGCAGGACCAGGCAGAGAGGCATGAAGGGAAGCCAGAGTTTGGAACGAGGCCCATGGAGCACCACTGGGACAAGGAAACAGTTATTCTTCTACTTACTGCCCTTTGTCTTTTGCCTTATAATTATACAGTGTTTTCTTTTTTAAAATATCAAATAGTAAATGGATCAAGTTGTTCTGATTTCCAACAAATGGCACTACCAAGATGTTTTCTCTGAATTTTTATACTTTGCACTGCTTTTATTCCAAGAACAGTCTAAATAAAACCGCTCCAGTTTAGCTAGATGAAGTAACTTTCTTTCTGATGTTATCTAAATGAATGCTTTCCCTCTCCAATACTGCCATTCCCTTCCATTTTTTAGGTTTCCGAACTGACCGGCATATGTGAACACCTTCAAGAAGATGCTGAATATCTGAAAAATTGCACAACTGAGACTAAAACTCATCCTACCTACCTTTTTAAAGTTGTGTTTTGGAAACACAAATCAAGAAAGCCGTCACATCATCGCATTACTACAAACAAAACCACAAGCACAGCTTTATTCATAAATAGCAGTATAATATACAATAAAAGCCAGATCACAGTAATGAAGATAACTATAAACAAATGCCATGGCCTGCCACAATAATAATGATCCAAGTTCTTATTCCCATGTGTAAGTAAATATTATCCATACCGCTTAAAATGAAAAAATGCTTATGGAACACAAAAATTTCCCTTGCCTACATTAAAAAAATGAGTCAATCTCAGATCACAGAGATAAAGTCTAACAAAATTTAAAGTCATGGCTTCATGGCTTCATGAATTGTATCTTATCAAATTTTTGTAACTGTGAAAAATCTTTTGGTAATCTGCTTTCCATTCTGAAAATATGTACTTTCTACTTGCTAAGTATACACATATATATTCATGTGAAAATGCTATGTCATAGAAGACTAATAATCAAAACAGATTATCATCTCAATTAATTGCAAAACTCATAGGTATGACAAAATGTTAAAGCCAACTTTCAATAACGCCTCTTAAGCCAAGAGTAAAAAGTCTATAAGAAAGCATAAGAGGAACAGCAGTAGTATTTCCACATTAAAATCAGGATTCATCAATAAAACTTTTTCAATAAACATAATTTTCACAAAATTTCACAAGATCCCTATTAAAAATATGCAAAATTAACTTTTCCTATTTCGAGTCTATTATACTCATCCACATTTCAGTTCTGCAAAAACATGTAAACTAACTTTTCTGAATTATGGGTGGTCGTGTGTATGTATAATGAAAAGCCATTTATGATCAAATGTATACATTACTGTAAAAAAGCAAGACAGAATAACCATGGAATTGTTGAGTACCCTTTCACATAAACCATTAAAGACACTGAGCCAGAATGTATGAACAATTATTTTCACAATCTTCACTTGATGACAATTTTACAATTACATTAAGAAGCCACATTTTGTGACTTAAAACAGAGAACTGATCTTCTGTGTGCACGTATGAGTGTTTCCTCATTGCTGACACATTTTACTGCTGCCATATAAACTGTAAGCTTTATGTCAAGTTTTGAAAAAAGGTAATCTCAACATACAGAATGGAGTTACACCTAACCTTCACACCTTAAGGGAGATAGTTGTTATTCTCTGCTATTTCAGCAAAAGGTCTTAATTTTGTTTAATATCAACACAGGCCCTTAACACAAAACATAATTCTGAATGAATATGAATTGACTGTTTACATGAGAATCCATGCCTGCAGAAAGAACAGTTGGGCATCTGTAGACCTATTTCAAGTCATTTTGGCAGAGAAACTACTTACTTATTTTGATGGGTCTATGAATACTGCACTGAAGCAGGAATGATTCTAACAGAACCAAAACAAGACAAGACACACACACACACCGCCACACACCCACCCACACACACACCCACACCCACACCCACACACACACACACACATCACTTTAAAAACAAAAAGAAAAAAAATGAGCAAACCTGAGTGGAGCCATGAACATTTCTGAAGTCTCTGAAGGACTTATGCATCATGCATGGTTTCTGGACTGCTGGGTTACTTCACCTAAGTGTTCATGGTGCACATGACTTCACTGTCTTTTGCACTCTAGTTGCACGCTCAGGCCACATTAGATACAATCTCTGTTCTACACACAACACACAGGCAAACACACACTCTCTCTCTGTATCAGCCTGAGTTGTTTCCAATTTCAGAGGTCCACTCAGCGTGCAGCCCATGCCATCCCTGTTCTCCTCAGTCCTGACCCCAGGAGTGTAGGGACGCTGACATTTAGTAGGGATACTACTTAAAGCTGGTATATCTGCTCTGTTGCTTCATCCTTCCAGAATGTATAGCATGGTCCCTTCCCCACTCCACGAGTACGACGGAGACGACGGGTGCGAGAGAGGAGACCACTACTCGTCCCTTCCACAGCCCAGGCATCCCGGCTTCTCCAAAAACCCCAGAGCCACTGCTGCCTGGAGTCTGTGATCCCGGGGCGGGGGAGAAGAGCCAATGATAGGAATCAAATAGCCCGTTCAGGAGAGGGTGCCAGGGGCACGGAAGGGGCGAGCCGGGTGAAGTTACCAGCACCGGGGAGGTGTGCTTCGGCAGGGCACCATTCGAGAGCAATGACAGGTCGGCGGGGGAAGGCTAGGGGCGGCGAGGGAGGCTGGGGAACAGCTTTTNAGCCCGGGATTAGGGAAGGAGAACGAGCGGGGGGTCGCGGCTGGGAGGAGAGAGGCTCTGCCACGCCACCCCCCGCCCCCAGCCCCCTTTGGCCTCCTTCCCTGGACCCCGCACACACACCCCGCGCCGCTCTGGCAACCGTGCCTTGCCGGCTTGGGTTAAGCCGCGGTGTGAGTAGCCAAGTGCGGAGGGTGTCTCCGGGTGTGTGCGTGCGAGGCCCGCGAGAGGGCAAGAAGGGAGGAGGCGAAGAGAGCAGGGAAGGGGGTTGGGGTGAGAGGCGGCCGAGGAAGGGCGGAGGAAGGAAGAGCGCGAGGAGCTCCGGGGCCGCCTCACAGCTGCTGTCGCTGCCGCAGCTGTCCGGGGAGAGTCGCCGAAACGGCGACGAATCAACAACTTACCTGGGAGAGACGGGCTCCGCTGTGAAGGGTGTACTGCCTGTTTTGCTACTGGGGCTTTTGTGGGGGGCTGGGGAGGGGTGTCGTGATTATTAATGTTTCCCACCCCTGCATCCACACCTCTGGTGGGGGGCCGCTTGGAGCGTCTCCGGTCGGGGACGTGGCGGAGCGTGCGGGGCACGGGAGCGGGCTGCCCACTGAGGATGGGGACGGGAGGACACGCGACCCCGGCCAACTCTTGAGTTACCTAGGTTGGCCCTAGGCGGGGGGAAGGGAGGGAAGAGAAACATCGGAGAGGGTCGCCTTTTTCACTGTTGACACTGCACACCCAGTGTCTGGTCGGGACTGGGGACACGACATCCGCCTCCCCAGCTCCAGCCCATCACCCGATACCCACTTGGTGCTCCTAATACCTACAGGGCACTGCAGCCCAAGGCAGGTCCCCATTCTGGTGTCCTCAGGTTGGAAGGATTATGAAGGAGAGAATGGGAAGCTAAAGAGTGACTGTCACCCAAATGTTCCCTTCTGGAGTGCTAATGAGGAGCAGGTTTCCCTCAGCAAAAAGGTTACCTCGCCACAGTCCATCTCCCCAACCAACCTCAGCCCCAAGGACCGAGGACCGGCAAAGGTCGGGGACAGGGATTAACGTTCAAACTCGAAAAGAAGTTTCAGAAAATTGGCTGCTGACATGAGTGTGGCTTCAGCAGTATGGTCTGCAAGGAATAGAAACTCACAGTTGAAGGTTAGGTGAGCCTCCTGGAGGACTTTTTAGCCAAAGGATATGTCCCTGGCTCAGGGAGACTGCCACTAGGTCCAAATTCTTCTGCCCAGTTCACAACTCTAAGATTGTTATGCGGTAATTAAGCAAACAATACATTCAATCAATATGAATCCTGCTCTTTTTATATGCCAGACACTGTGATAGGTAATTCGTGTGGGGTGGAGAAAGATTGAAAAGGGCCCTTGCGGGTAATGAAGCCTAGAACTGCCATGAAAATATGAGTTCTGAGAGAACAGGGTATTGCCTCAAGAAGGAGTTGTTGAAAACAGCCTCTTGAGCACAGGCAGAGCTAGTTGCTAAGGCAGATTTGGGAAGTTGGCCCCTAGCCAGATGGCACAGAGCAAGGCAAAGATGCCAAGACCTGTAGGTGAAGAAGAGGGCCTGCTTGAGGAAAGATCAGGAAACCATGTCCAGGGATGCTCGCTTCTAACTCCACAATGTTATTTCTCGCATACTGCAAGCAGAGATACAATTCCCACCGATATTTGGTCTCACTTTTCAGATCCTGGAAAAAAAAAAAAACAAAAACTTAGTACCAAGCTCAGAGGCTTAAACTGTCAGCACCATAGAATAGCTTTATGATGCAGATAGGAAATAAAGGCACACCTTTCAGGCACACCCTTCAGTCCGCTACAAGTCTAGAACACCTCCTAGCTGAAATATGTGTGGGAAAAAATGTTATGAATCATAATCACTTTACAACACATCTTATTATCATCAGGTGCCTTTAATGCCTGTGTCTGGTTCCATACTGTTGCAACACAGACACATCTTCCTAGTGAAAATTGGACCCTACACCAAGGAAAACTAGACAGAAGCTTATTAACTAGAGACCAATTATGTCCACATAGCGGGCCTACTGATAGAGCCAAATCAAAGGTATTTTTTTAGATTTCTTACTATCTCCTACTGTCACGCTTATTTTTATCCTGTTAGACTGCCCAGTCTGTCTTTGATTATATTACCATTTACATCAGCTCACCTTAGGCATGGAATTTACATTTTCAAAGTTACTGCAATGCCTGGATGCTGAATTCAACAATATCATCTGTGAAGAAAAAGAGAAAAAATAAAACAAACTTGGCAAAAAAAAACCTCACCGTCAAACAAAAATTGTGTTTCCCCTTTTTTAGTATACTCTCTGCAAAGCGTCTAACTAGGTACGGATTCCGTTTCCCACCTGCACCTGCTTGCATCTGAGTGGGTCCATGTGACTAGTCCTGGTCAATATGTGGGCTGAAGTGTTTCATCACTTTTTGACTAGGCAGTTAAGCAGCAGATATGCATTCTCCAGCCTATGGGCTCCCATCTATAGCTGAATTCAGAGACTTATAGAGTCCAAGAGAGGGTGTAACCTCACATGGAAAGAGCTGAGTGCCTAAAGTACCACATAGAACAATGCTGCCCACTTACTAGAAATATCACTTTAGCACACAAAAGTTACTATGTTAGTTCAAAAGTAAAGCCCAGAATTATTGTGTATCTGTTATATAACAAAATTACCAAGAGACTAAAAATATGTTTACTTTTTAATACATGAACATAAAACTGATTTTTATAAATGAATTATTGCTTTGCTAGTTGTATTTTGAATACCTGTTCTGTGCTAGCTAAGTAAATAAATATATAAAAGGATTCAAGATTAATCCTTTCATTCAAATATCTCAAAGTCTTGTTATGTGTGAGTTGCACATATACTCTCTATGCAAACATTTAGGTATACGGTGCTACTTCATCAAAAGTAATTATGAATATAAATGCATATGGAAAAAAAGAAAATATTGAGAATTTGGAGTAGCTATGTATTCAAATGCTCCATCACAGATTACCTCCATTGGTACAAATTATAGTAAATGGATAATGTTAATTTGCTATTAAGTGTTCTACATCTAGAAACTTTTTAAAGGAAAAAAAAGTAAAGATATTTCATTTTATATCCTGTTTGAGAACAACTGTCTTTGAAATTTTTTACTTTCCTTTTGGTTGTTGATACAGTACTATCATTTTGACCTTAAGAGTTGAATAGTAGCTTCTGGTTTTGATTCATCTGAGGCACGCACTTCATTCTGAGTAGCTGACGGCAGACAGCAGTATGTCTGTCCTATTTTCACCTGAGTTGATGGAGCTAAATGCTGAAGAACCTGCAGAGTATACAGCCAATTCTGATGGAGCCGTGAATCTGTATGAGAATTAGATTTATTATCTTAAAGCTAATTCCTCTGACACTCACTTTTAACATGTCCTACCCTATTCACTATAGAAGCTCTATGAAAAATATATTCAAAATGGATTTTATTTGGAGGGATTGGGGGCAGGAGGAGATGGGGACANCTGATGGAGCCGTGAATCTGTATGAGAATTAGATTTATTATCTTAAAGCTAATTCCTCTGACACTCACTTTTAACATGTCCTACCCTATTCACTATAGAAGCTCTATGAAAAATATATTCAAAATGGATTTTATTTGAGATTTATAGTAAAAAGCCTTCTTATTGTTTATCTTTTGGATTGCCCTTTAAAATTTATTGAACCATGTTTTTTCCAGAAATTAGTTTTACTCATTTGGGAAAGTTGTTATAACTAATATATTCAGGAGTAAATATGTTTGCTTGTTTTGTGTTTTTTTTCAGTCAGGGACCAAACTATAACTTATGGAATTGTATGCTAAGTTCATAAAGAGCGGATATGTTTTATGTAAAATTTGGCAAGACTATGGGCAATCATTAATTTGCACTTAATAAATATTTTTATATTCGTTTTATTTATATTTGTATCATTTCATATCCCAATTCTGGTCACAGAGTAAGTGCTCAACAAATTTTGCTGAATTTACTTTAAAAGTATATTGGCATCCAATATATGACATGTTAAATACCATAGTGCATACTCAGGAATATTTCAATATTCCTAATATAAGAAATATTTATTAATATATTGTTAATGTATGTATATGTATATATATTTACTTATACACACACACTGGAGAGAAATCTTATAGCCCTTTCTCCTAGATAGATTTAATTTTAACTTCATTATTAATTTAAAAATTATGAATAGATTAAAGGTGTCATGTCATACATGTTTACATTTAAAATAGCTATATGCACGCTATTATACTGAACATCCAAGAATTATTCATGGTGTATAACTGTATGTATCTGGCTTTTCTAAACTCAGAATTTCAGAATATTTGACCTGAAATGAGCTGGAGTTTACACTTGAAGTGCTTTGAGAACATCTTCAGGAACTACTGCAAACAGCTTAGTAATCAAACTAAAGATAACACGTTGTGGAATACCTGGTAAATCAATTTAGGATAAACGTTGTCAAGCCCTCTAAAAGTACATTTGCATATACCAAATCAATATAGTAATTAGAAATGGGTTTTACTGTTCAAAGCCAGCAGAAATTTAACCTTACTCAAAATAAGTTTTGCCCATTATTGATGGAAAATTCATGAATTTGCAAGTAAATATTTTATTTAAAAAAAATCTTTCAGTCAGATTAGCCATCTTTCTATTTACTTCTGATTAGTGGTATTTTATTTTTCTAGTATTCATGGTTATTGGAAAGCCGATATATATCAGGCATTTATTGAATACCTGCACATATCAGACACTGGGAATATGACATGAAAATACCAAGTCTCACTATTCATATACTTTACATTCCAGTGAGGAGAGACACACAACAAAAAGGAATAATTACACATACAGAATATGTTGAATGAGCTAAGTAGTAAAAATCATATATACTGTTACAGCACTGAAAGGAGTGATTGGCAAAGTAGAGTTACTCACTGTTGTAAACAGATCATTTAGGGAAGACATCTCTGAGAAGACAATATTTCAACAGAGAGTCAATGAAGTAAAGACAATTTATCTATGCAGCTATCTAGAAAAAGAGTGTTCTGTGATAAAGAAATGGCATGTGCAAAGGCCCTGATGTAAGAGCCTCTTTGACCTTTGTAAAGAACTGTCAGAGGAGGCCAGTGTAGCTGAAGCACAATGAACCAGGGAGAGTGGTCCAAGATTAGGTCACAGAGGTGCTATAGAGTCAGATTATACAAGGCCTCATAGACCATAGAAAAGATTCTAAACATTATTCTGGTGAAATAAGCAATATTTTATTAGGAAAGTGATTTGATATGATTCAAGCTTAGAGAAAACCATCAGTCTCTTGTAAGAACTGACTCTGGATGCAGTTATTGTCATAATCCAAGCTAGAAATAAGGTAGTTTGAATTAGTGAGAAGGAAGAAGTGAAAGATATCCAATTCCAAATATATTTTAAAGGTGGAGCTAAAAGATTTGTTGATGGATTGGCTAGATTGTGTGGGAAAATCAAAAAGACTCTTGGAGTCGAGAATGCCAAAGTTTGGGGTGGAGTCTCAACAAAGGAAAAATGGAGCTACCATTTACTTAGAAACGGATCATCGGAAATGGAGAGCATATATTATGAANAGAGGAAAGGAGAGAAAGAAAATAAAGAAAGATATGCAAAAGATGTGCAAAGTTAAATAGAGGTAGATTTATATACATTAAAGATTAACTGCAAGGGGAAAGAACAGTAGGAAAAACAAACAAAGGAATAAATGTAGGAAAAATAATAGGTTAAAAAATTAAATTTAAAAAAGAGAAGAAGAAAGGAAAATTCGAATAGAGGCAGAGGTTTATGACAACATAAAAAATGTGACTGAGGAAACAAAAAAAGCTCAAAAGCTTAACTGGGTTTCTTAGTGCTGATAAAATTGACAACTANTAGGAAAAACAAAAAAAGGAATAAATGTAGGAAAAATAATAGGTTAAAAAATTAAATTTAAAAAAGAGAAGAAGAAAGGAAAATTCGAATAGAGGCAGAGGTTTATGACAACATAAAAAATGTGACTGAGGAAACAAAAAAAGCTCAAAAGCTTAACTGGGTTTCTTAGTGCTGATAAAATTGACAACTAAAACGGGGGTGGGGGATTCCAAAAGAATCTACAGATCCAGTCAAAAAATAAGAATCATAAACGTTTTTCTTGAGTCTCTGCTGTCGGAGTCCTTTCCCGTGCTGGGAATCACAGTTCACCTAACCTCCCTAGGATGCCCTCCAACACTGTGCTGATCTCTGGACCTGCTCTAGGGGCTGCTCAGATTCTAATCTGCTCCTATTGCCATGTGTTCTTGTCTCCAATGTCCACAGCTATCAGGGCTAGTGAGTTTTCTTTTGTGGGAGCTCTCAATGGCCTTTTATATATTCCATAGACACAGAGTCTGTTTAGTTGATCATATGGATTTAATCTGCAGTTTTACAGCTGGTGGGAAGGTTTAGGGTCTTCTTCCTTAGCCATGCTACCCCTAGGTTTCAGTTGTGGTTTTATTTCCACGTCTGCATATGAGTTGTCCACTGGGCTTTGCTCCTGAGGCTGCCCTGGAGGACTTGGGTTTGCCCCTGTGAGGGCCAGGCATGGAGGTGGTGCAGCTGCTTGGGTTGCAAGGGTTCTGGCAGCACCAGGTACTCAGGGGGGTTGGCGGCTAGGGCAGCAGGAAATATAGTGCTCTAGAANTTCATTATTAATTTAAAAATTATGAATAGATTAAAGGTGTCATGTCATACATGTTTACATTTAAAATAGCTATATGCACGCTATTATACTGAACATCCAAGAATTATTCATGGTGTATAACTGTATGTATCTGGCTTTTCTAAACTCAGAATTTCAGAATATTTGACCTGAAATGAGCTGGAGTTTACACTTGAAGTGCTTTGAGAACATCTTCAGGAACTACTGCAAACAGCTTAGTAATCAAACTAAAGATAACACGTTGTGGAATACCTGGTAAATCAATTTAGGATAAACGTTGTCAAGCCCTCTAAAAGTACATTTGCATATACCAAATCAATATAGTAATTAGAAATGGGTTTTACTGTTCAAAGCCAGCAGAAATTTAACCTTACTCAAAATAAGTTTTGCCCATTATTGATGGAAAATTCATGAATTTGCAAGTAAATATTTTATTTAAAAAAAATCTTTCAGTCAGATTAGCCATCTTTCTATTTACTTCTGATTAGTGGTATTTTATTTTTCTAGTATTCATGGTTATTGGAAAGCCGATATATATCAGGCATTTATTGAATACCTGCACATATCAGACACTGGGAATATGACATGAAAATACCAAGTCTCACTATTCATATACTTTACATTCCAGTGAGGAGAGACACACAACAAAAAGGAATAATTACACATACAGAATATGTTGAATGAGCTAAGTAGTAAAAATCATATATACTGTTACAGCACTGAAAGGAGTGATTGGCAAAGTAGAGTTACTCACTGTTGTAAACAGATCATTTAGGGAAGACATCTCTGAGAAGACAATATTTCAACAGAGAGTCAATGAAGTAAAGACAATTTATCTATGCAGCTATCTAGAAAAAGAGTGTTCTGTGATAAAGAAATGGCATGTGCAAAGGCCCTGATGTAAGAGCCTCTTTGACCTTTGTAAAGAACTGTCAGAGGAGGCCAGTGTAGCTGAAGCACAATGAACCAGGGAGAGTGGTCCAAGATTAGGTCACAGAGGTGCTATAGAGTCAGATTATACAAGGCCTCATAGACCATAGAAAAGATTCTAAACATTATTCTGGTGAAATAAGCAATATTTTATTAGGAAAGTGATTTGATATGATTCAAGCTTAGAGAAAACCATCAGTCTCTTGTAAGAACTGACTCTGGATGCAGTTATTGTCATAATCCAAGCTAGAAATAAGGTAGTTTGAATTAGTGAGAAGGAAGAAGTGAAAGATATCCAATTCCAAATATATTTTAAAGGTGGAGCTAAAAGATTTGTTGATGGATTGGCTAGATTGTGTGGGAAAATCAAAAAGACTCTTGGAGTCGAGAATGCCAAAGTTTGGGGTGGAGTCTCAACAAAGGAAAAATGGAGCTACCATTTACTTAGAAACGGATCATCGGAAATGGAGAGCATATATTATGAAAAAGATCTAAAACTAGTTCTAGATATGTCTACTTTGAGATGAACATTTGACATGGATGTGGAGATGGCATGTAGGTAATTGCATATATGACTCTGGACTTGAGAGGCAAAGGTCAGGCTGTTGATGTATAAAATTGGTAGTCATGACATCTTCAGTTCAGTTCAGCCACTCAGTCGTGTCTGACTTTTTGTGACCCCATGAATCGCAGCACGCCAGGCCTCCCTGTCCATCACCAACTCCCAGAGTTCACTCAGACTCACGAGCTATTTCAAATCCTGAAAGATAATGCTGTGAAAGTGCTGCACTCAATATGCCAGCAAATTTGGAAAACTCAGCAGTGGCCACAGGACTGGAAAAGATCAGTTTTCTTTCCAATCCCAAAGAAAGGCAATGCCAAAGAATGCTCAAGCTACCGCACATGACATCTTAGTAGTCCTTTATTTTAGTTGGCAGAAGTGGAGGGACCTGCAAATCTGACAGAAAGGAGTAGCTTCTGGGGGAGAAATGTGGTATCTCTGAGGTCAAGCAAATGAAGTGAATTGTGTTAACAATGCTGAAAATTTGAGTAAAATGACAACTGAGAATTGACTGTCAGTTTTGACGTAAGGGGAGTTCACTGGTGATCTTCACAATTCAGTCTTTATACCTATCCAAAATAGCATCTCATCAGTCTCTGCCTCTTTATACAGACTTAGCCCCTTTTTCATGTTTATAATTAGTTGACAGTACATGTGTATATCTGTACTGCATAGATGTGTTTGTCTATCTTCCTGCAACTATATGCTATGACCTTTGAGAGGAGGAGGAAATTTGTCTTGTTCCCATTTGAACCTCTGGTATTTTTTGATAAACGGTTTGGTAGTTCCTTGTAACATTAAACAAACACCATACAACCAAAAAAAAAAGCTGTTTGTAAAACGAATGGCTTACAATGCTAGCCCAGGTTAGTTTTTCTTATTTTTTAAATAGTTGAAATAAGTATTTTAAGGAGGGAGAATTTAGTGAGGTAGTCAAAAGGTAAAGACACTTAATTTTAAAAAAAAAAAGGTACAGACGTTTTATTTATAAATAAATAACCCCTAGGGATGTAGTGTAAAATATAGTCACTATAGTTGGTAACACTGTATCATAGATTCTAAAGTTGCTTAAACAGTAGTTCTTAAAAGTTTTACTCACAAAGGAAAAATTTGTATCTGTGTGAGGTATTAGATGTTAACTAATTAGATGTGGTAATCATTTTGCCATATATACATGTATCAAATCATGTTGTACACCTTAAACCTATACAATGTTATATGTCAATTATATCTCAATAAAATTAAGAAAGAGAAAGAAGCATTTCAATGCATTTGTAGAAAAAAATAAAAATTCATGTTTAGACTTTTTTTTTTAATTACAAAATCAACTTTCATAGGGTAAAAAAAATTGACTCATGGCTCCAGAATGAGAAACAGGATGGGAATTCAGAAGCTCCTTTTTCATATGAGACGTGTCTCTCACATGTCCCCACTGTAAGCATAATTACGCATGTAAATCCAGGGGAGGGCTCAGTGTTACTCACAGTTTCTCTTTCTCTAAATACACAAAGGGTTCCATTGTTTGCAACATCTAAATTATTACCTGGTGATAAGTTAGGCCAGACATTAGCAATTTTCAAAGAGGAAGTGGGCAGAATTTGGGTGGTGGTTGTTTAGAAGCAGTCCCTCAAAAGAATTTCCTTCTCTCTTTCAGGGTGTCCTTGATGTCCAGCCCACAAAAGTATAGACGTTCAGGGAAGTTGTCCCAGCTGTGCTTTCAGGTGCCACCCTGCCCACTCCCATTTTGGATAAAATGCCCCAGCCACAGCACCTGCTGAGTGATCATCAATTCACAGGTTCAACTGCTGTCACTGCAGAGGCTTGAACTAGGATAAGTGAATGTCTAACTAGAGAACATCTAAGGACCAGTGGCCTTAACTTCCCAAACCTAATTAACAAAGTAAGCTAGGCTAAACTGGTACTTGGAAGAATATGACTTAAAAATTCAGAGGAAAGTTGGGTGTGGTTGTTTGAATGAAAGGGCTTGCAGGCCGGAACTGATTTGGCCACTAGCAAATGATTCATGTGTAAGGAAGGTAAACAGATAAAACTATTCCGACTGGAGGGACCATAGGTCAGAGTCAACAGGGGTGAAGGGAGGAGGCAAAGACAGAGACAGAGAGATTCCTAAATCTGTTTTTCTTTTTGTCCTTTCAAAGGCCTGGTTGTTTACAACTTTTTCTGGATTTACGAGACCCCTCAATATCTTGACTACAAATCCTGTTTTCTAGAGCTGGTTTGAGATTTATATTTTTACAAACTCAGAAACTCCTCACTAAATCATATAGATGACAGAAAGAGCAGCTAAGGTTTTTACTTCATGCCCTCCATGGGTTTTCAAAAGTTAATACCTTCTAATTGTGACCACTCCTTTTCTTCATTCAAAAAAATGACTATAATACATTCCCTCCTTGCCTGTCCTCATTGTTTCTATAGCATACTCAGTGCCCAAAATTAAAAGAGCAAAACAGTTTATAAGAGAGAGAGACAGAGACTAACTGCTTGAGAGTCCTAGTAAGTCTGTAACTATTTAATTGAATATGCACTATGCCTATTTCCACATCACATTCAAGCAGGTTATAAGCTATGTTGCAGTAAACAGAACCATCTCAGTCACTTAACACAATTTGAAGTCCTCTGCAGGCTTGGGCCACCCTCCAGGGCAGTCATTCCCCATGTGCTGGCTCAGCATTCCAGCCGGCTTCAATCAGGCAAGCAGAAGCACCCATATCAGCATTTCACAGTCACCCAGCAGGAGAGGAGAGCCCTGGAGAGCTGGGCTCCAGTAAACAAATGCTTCTGTCCGGAAGTGACACGAATGACTACCCTCACAGTTCATTGACCCGAACTCCAAATGTGGCCACACATAATTTCAAGGTGGACACAGGTATGTGATCCTGCTGCATGTTCAAAATTAAAAGGAGACCAAATATTCGTGAAGGACAGTAACACCAATCAGGAGCTCTAAGTAATTCGTCTAACCCATGTGGGGTTTCCTTGCTATCGTGTGAAAGGCAGTAACTAGAACATGCATCTTAGTTGTGGTTTACATGCCAGGATACTCCTGCATGCCTCTGGCTGCATGCCTGATCTACTTCCCCTTGGAACCTTCGCTAGTCTACCGCATGGCCTCTCCTTGATTGGATCGGTTATACTCTGCTTGGCCTGATTTTGATCTCGATACACCTTCTCTAGGGCCTGCGGTTCTTCAGCAATCCTGCTCTCACTACCACTCTTGCACACTTGTTAGATACCTTAGGCCAAGGCGTCGTTTCTCCCTCACTCTCAACACTGTAGTGCGAACACTATCAATGCTCTAGTGTTTTATAGATGGGTGCTGTTGGGCAATTGCTGACAGTTGTTAATATTATAGACTGGACCACAAACAAATGTCCTCTGAATATGTCTTAGCTGCAACAAAAGGCATTAACTTCTTTTACAATTTTTATTTAGAAATATGAATATATCTATATATAGACATACAGCATATATAGAGTTTATTTTTGTGAGTCACTGCCTTTTGTATGAAGTGAATATGATCAGTTTAATAATATGTGAACTTATTACTGCATAAATGCCAAGTAGTTTCTGGGAATGCCATGTTTGTGTGCTAATTTGACACAACGAAACTATTTTTTTTTCCTTACTTTATTAGTCCTGCAGTATGATGAGTGGTCTTTTGTGTCAATCTAAGTAGGCCATGAGTTTCCTAGGTGACGCTAGTGGTAAAGAACCTGCCTGCAAATGCTAGAAGATGAAAGAGACCCAGGGTTCAATCCCTGGTCAGAAAGATTCCCTGGAGAAGGGCATGGCAACCCACTCCACTATCCTTGCCTGGAGAATCCCATGGACTGAGTGGTCCACACAGTCACAAAGAGTCTGATAAGACTGAAGCAACTTAGCACCCACACAACTAGGCTACAATACCCAGTTAACCAAACAGTAGGCCAGGTTGTGCTGTGAATGTATTTTATGGATATGGTAACATCTACAACTGATTGACTTTAAGTAAGGGAATTACCATTGATAACATGGATGGGCTTCATCCAATTATTAATAGTTGAAGGCCTTATGAGCAAAAGCTCAGATTTCCTGGAGAAGAAAGAATTCTACTTCATGACTGCAGTGCTCAGCTTCTGCCTGTTTCAAACCAGCCAGTTTTCCCTACAGATTTCAAAGTTGTCAGCTCACAACTGTGTAAGCCAATCCTTTATAAACAAACCTCTTTATATATACACACATGTAAAGATACATACAAACTCCCGGAGTTGGTGATGGACAGGGAGGCCTGGCATACTGCAGTCCGTGGGATCGCAAAGAGTCAGACATGACTGAGTGACTGAGCTGAACTGATAAAGATACATATATATGTATCTCCTAATGGTTCTCTTCAAATCCTGACTGATATCTACAATACATACTTTTTTTCCTAATTCAAATCCAGAAGTTATTTTAAATAACAAGAAAGAATGTCTCTTTATCCACCCATATCTCTCAGTCTCTCTGATGATGTCTCTTTCTCATACATGTACATGCACACAAATACACAACATGTTTCATAGGAACACATTATATATTTATTAAAAAGTAAAAAAGCAAATAGATGGAAAAACAATGGAAACAGTGACAGACTTTATTTTCTTGGGTTCCAAAATCACTGCAGATGGTGATTGCAGCCATGAAATTAAAAGACACTTGTTCCTTGGAAGAAAAGCTATGACAAACCTAGATAGCATCTTAAAAAGCAGAAGCATTACTTTGCTGACAAAGGGTCATCTAGTTAAAGCTATGGTTTTTCCAATAGTCATGTATGGATGTGAGAGCTGGACCATAAAGAAAACTGAGCACCAAAGAATTGATGCTTCTGAACTGTGGTGTTGGAGAAGACTCCTGAGAGCCCCTTGGACTGCAAAGGGATCAAAAAAGTAAATCCTAAAGGAAATCAGTCCTGAATACTCATTGGAAGGACTGATGCTCCAGTACTTTGGCCACCTGATGTGAAGAACTGACTCATTTGAAAAGACCCTGATGCTGGGGAAGATTGAAGGCAGGAGGAGAAGGGGACGACGGAGGATGAGATAGTTGGATGGCATACTGGCTTGATGGACATGAGTTTGAGCAAGCTCCAGGAGTTGGTGATGGACAGGGAGGCCTGGCGTGCTGTAGTCCATGGGGTCACAAAGAGTTAGACACCACTGAGCGACTGAACTGAACTGAACATTTTTTATTTAATTTTCTAGGGTAAAAATTCACTTTGTTTCTCTTACTCATGGCCTGGATGAAGAATTTTATTCTCCCAAATATACCAGCTTCCTAGGTAATTCTAATAGCCAGTCAGTACCTAAGATTGGGGTCCCCAGATGTTGAGCTGTAGATGAAGATTCAAATAAAAGTGAGTTGTTAAAACCACAGAGAAGTATGGCATGTGACAGGAAAGGGAAGGAAGCGAGTCAACAGTCTGAGGTTAAGCAAACACCCACATGGTAACTTCGGCTCAATCCTACAGGTGACTTCTGCACTTATAAGTCACGCCTCTAAACTGTCCCCATCAGGGACCAGAGAGCTGAATATTTTACTTAGTAGTCAGTGGTGGAGATGTAAATTCCTACGCCCTTTCTGCTCTCTCTACACTGAGGCAAAGGTTAAGGAAGTCTGAGGATATCACTCTGACTTGCAGGGATGCAGGTTAAGACACACAGACAGCTGTTTTGTATAAAAATGGAAAAGGTTTGGAAAGAATATGAGTGAACACTGAGAACATCTGCTACTCAGGACTGAACACCACTAGGACAGAGGAGTGGAGCAAAGAAAACAACCACATATTTCATTGAGGATAAGCAGTTTTTTAAAATTACCTCTTACTTACCACCTTAGGAGTAAGCATGATATGATTTCATGGGCAGATGGTCTCATTCCTGTTCCATTTGCAATCCTCAAATAATGTCCCTTCTATTGTATAACATTCTTAAGTCTCAGAATATAGCATTTTGTCCTTTTATGGGCAGACTAATATGAAAATATTCCTAAGACAGGAATTATATTGGCTTAACTCAAAGCTGAGAATTGTCCTAAATGCTTGTGACTAGATCTTTTGTCCAACCTTGGAAGGCATTGGGTGTATGCTGAAAGTTTTATCTGTTCAGAAGCCTTATTTCAAACCTGATTCAGCCCTGTGATTTTACATGAATCGAGGGGGCATAGTTCCATCAAGACTGATCAAGACTGAGTATATGCTGCCATCTTCCCCTATAAGTTTCCTTTCCTTGGAGAAGCAGATTCAGTCTTTCTCTGGAAGACAGGTCAAAATTATACTAAAGCATTTCCAGTAGCCGTGTTACTCTACCTTATAGATCAGAAAAGCAGAGAAAGAGAGAGAAATGTGAATCAAACATACAGAGAAGAGCAGAGATGAAAGACAGAAGAAAGAGTGCTAGTGTTCCATTTCCTGATTCCACTGCATTCCGGAAGTCCTTCATGATGGGTCTTGGGCTCCATGAGACCCCAATGTGTTCTATAATTCATGCCCATTTGCATGAAGTTGGGTTGAAGTTCAGTTACATGCAACCAAAGAAAAATAAATAACAAAGGGAAACGAAGAGTAACACATTTTTTAGCCATGGACTCCCCCTGAGAGGAATCCAGCAGATGTCCCTTGTCTCTAGCCATATGGCTAAAGGTGGGGTGATCAAGAGGCAGGGATGGTGACATTCATAGCCCTGGAGATATAAGGAGGATTTCCAGAGGTTACTCAGGTAGGAATATTTTCAGAGGTCAATTTTCATACTTAATTCTTTCTTAAAACTGATCTGTTAGAGCATTTCCTGGAATGAGCCAGTTCTTTCCCATATCTCTCTTCACAGACCCTCTGCCTTCCCCTCACTCATCTGAAATCAGTACAGTGTGTTATTCCAAGGCACTTCTGGGATACTAAACAAAGAAACAGTTTTAGAAGTGACACGGGGAAAATCACAAGATGGTAAAGCTAAAAAGGCATCAGGAAAAATATTACAGAGGAAAGTGCCCTTCCTTATCTAGGGGAAAGAGCAATGGCTAGGCTCCTGTAACGTACTCCATCTCCCACAAGCCAGGTATTACTTCTGTATCTTTGAATTCAGAAGTTACGTGATAGTGGGAATGCATATTTATATGTTTACTGTGATTGAAAAAAATCAAGTTTTTTTCCCCCAATAGAAAAGTCTAATTTAGATTATTGGTTTCACAGTTAAGAACTGGCTTTGCCAATTAATTCTTTGCAATTATTTTTCTTCTAAACTAAATATGTTTAATTTGTTGCTCTAATGTCTTGATGAAAAATATTTAACACACAAATGTAATACAAAATTTGTTGGAACTTAAAATTATGTTTAAGTATTAAGCCTTAAATATAAAACTTTAGCTAACAGCTAAAAATACAGTTAAAAAAATATTTTAGGAGGTACTTGAACAAAAGCACTGAATGCCTCCAGATTAGCAAAATATATTCACCAGCACTAAACCAGTATGACCAAGACAGACTGATCAAATCCATCTATTCTTTTCATATTCTTGAATGCCTCCTGACCTTAAGATTGCAGCAGTTTGAATAATTATCCAAAAGACTAAAGATTTAAAGCATAAACTAATTTTTTGTTTTGATATGTGTGAGAGAAGAGAGAATGCAAGCAGGCTAGGTCTGAAAGGTGATAGTTTTTAATACTCCAGGGAAAGGTATAAAAAGTATTTGACTTGTTTTATAATAAATTCTGCATAATATTCATATCAAACTTTTATAGTGCTCTACAGTTAAAGTTTTAGAAAAGGCAGAGGAACTAGAGATCAAATTGGCAAGATGCGCTGGATCATGGTAAAAGCAAGAGAGTTCCAGAAAAACATCTACTTCTGCTTTATTGACTATGCCAAAGACTTTGACTGTGTGGATCACAAGAAACTGTGGAAAATTCTGAAAGAGATGGGAATACCAGACCACCTGACCTGCCTCTTGAAAAATCTGTATGCAGGTCAGGAAGCAACAGTTAGAACTGGACATGGAACAACAGACTGGTTCCAGATAGGAAAAGGAGTATATCAAGGCTGTATNAAAGCAAATAACTTTAGTGGACTAAAACATACAGACACACACACATATACAAGTATCCTCTGAAATACCCTGAAGTTAAAAAAGGAAGACCTCTGCAATGAAGAAAAAAAGAGACTCAAAAAAACTGAGACTCAAAACCACCTGCAAGTTTATTCGAAAAGGCTAGCAACTAACCTGCAATCTATAAACTCTGGCACAAATACATTCTGTCCAGATTCCGCAAGACAATAATCTTGATAAATCAAGTTTACTTTAATAAAGCTCAACCCAATAAAAGAGCTACATACTATAAACCACTTCGATCAGTTGACTGCATTCCACTTTAGCTGCACTCTGCTAAATGACAGGCAGGAACACAGCACCTACCATAGACAGGCCTATGCAAGATACACCCAGAGCTCTGCAAACAGTTGTTACTCAATTGTTAGGCAGTGTTAACTCTTTAAGTACTGGCCCGGTTAACAGTTTTGAAAAGCGATCATTCTTACAGAACCAGCATGGTAGACAGTCCTGGGATTGAATGCCAGGGCACCATTTACTAACTGCAGGATCCAAAATAAATTACTTGACCTGTGTTTGCTAAAAAAATGAAGATGTCATGGTCTTTTAAGTCAACTTGGCTGGACTAAATTATGAGGATGGAAGAGAGGGTAAAGCGAGACACTAACTTTGCTCCAGTTATTCAACCAAATGCTAACCTAAGTCTGCAGCAAGGGGATTTTGCAGATGTAATTGAAGTCCCCAGTTGGTTGATGTTAAGTCAGGGACATCATCCTCAGTTGCCACTGCTGCTGCTAAGTTGCTTCGGTCATGTCCGACTCTGTGCAACCCCATAGATGGCAGCCCACCAGGCTCCCCCGTCCCTGGGATTCCCCAGGCAAGAACACTGGAGTGGGTTGCCATTTCCTTCTCCAATGCATGAAAGTGAAGTCGCTCAGTCGTGCCCAACTCTTAGCGACCCCATGGACTGCAGCCTACCAGGCTCCTCCATCCATGGGATTTTCCAGGCAAGAGTACTGGAGTGGGTTGCCACTGCCTTCTTTATCATCTTCAGCGGGCCTGCACTAATTTGGTGAGCCCTTATAAGAGACTGGGCTCTTCCCAGCAAACAAGACACCAAACAACAGCTGGGTCTACGACTGAACTTGCCTTCTCTGGGTTTTTTCTTCCTGATTGCCTGTGGACAAGAGCTGCAGCCTATGCCCAGGATTACAGACTGCCCATGACTGTCCCTTCCCAACTGCCTATTCTATGGGTACAGACATGCTTAACTAGCCCCTATATTCATGTAGATCAACATGCTTGTAGTTTACCTCTTAACTGTATCTCCTATTGGTTTTCTTTCTCCAGTGAAGCCTGACTTAATGGAGAATAACTATACGTATATCACAGGTTTACTATGAGGATTGAACGTGATAGTTGAAAAAGTATGAAGAACAGAGATTCTCAAATTCTACTGAGTACAAATGACCAGGGATACAGATTGAGTCAGCAGGTGTGGATGGGGCCTGAGGGTATGCATTCCTAACAAGCTCCGAGTGGACACGGACTCTGCTGATCAATGGACCCAGTTTAACCAGCAAGAGCCATCCTAGAACATTATGCTCGCGCTCAGTTGCTCAGTCATGTCTGAATCCTTTGTGACCCCATGGACTGTAGCCGCCTAGGCTCCACTGTCCGTGGGATTCCTAGGCAAGAATACTGGAGTGGGTTGCCATTTCCTTCTCTAGATCTTCTCGACTCAGGGATCGAACCAGCATCTTCTGCACTGGTAGGAAGGTTCTTTACCACTAAGCCATCTGGGAAAACACAGTATACAGTAGTAAATAAATGTTAGTTTGCTTTCCCCATATGACCTCTTTGCTCTCACAATTTTCATGTTTCTGGGTTTGGTTTTACTTTTTAATTAATTAACACATTTGAAATACATGTTGCATTGACCATCAAATGCTCTGGATGGCTGTTATATAAACATAAATTTAAAAAGCCACAAGTAGAGTAAAAAAACAAACCAGAAAAGATAGCAAATACTAAATAATGCCTTCCCATACCTTATGCCCAGAACTAGAGACTGATCACAGAAGTCTACCCTGTTATAACCCAATTGCTAGAAGATACATTTCAACACCAAAACTAAAGAGATCATTTCAACACTAGAGTAAGGCAAGGCCACTATTTACAGGGGCCAAAATAGAGCACACTCTAATACTAACAGGGAAACAATGGAATATATACCTTCTCTGGGTGCAGTCAGCACAGTCCTGACCCATCTTGCCAGAAAAATAGACCACCTATCTGAATGTGGTCTTGATTTCAGGGGAAGACAAAACCACTCCTATGCAGACACCAACAGTTCCCTCTCCCCCTTACAGAGTGGCTGTTAATATTTTGTGATAATAGCTTTGTTCTTAGGGTTTAAGGATTTGCTCCCTTGGGAATAAAAATACTCTTGAGGAAAAATACAGACATGAGCTTCAGAAACTGTGAGCTTTGTGAACACGTCCACGCCCACCATTCAGTCCGTCGCTCTTACTAGCCCATGAAATGGCACCTACTGAAGAAGTCAATGGTCTCCTTACAGAAGCCCAGTGACCAGATAAGTCCACATCTGGCCTGACCCCTCTACAACCCTGGACACCATCAACCCCTGTCTTGACCTCTGTGACTTCCTCATGATTCTCTCCTGGTTTCCCTCCTATACGTCCAGCTGCTCCCAGCCTCCTTCTCCAGCTCCCCCTCTCCTGCTGGGCACCCCTCCCAGGCTGAGTCCCTGTTTTTCTCCCTCTCTCATCCATTCCTAAGCTTTCATCTGTTGCTGGTGATTCCCAAGTCACCTCCACACTGAGCCATGAGCTCTCTGCCTTCAGGGTATCTTAACTTAGATGTGCGCAAGTTCCTCGGACTCCAAAGGACCCAAATCAAAGTCAGTGTCACTCTCTCTAACCCTACTCTCCTCACGCCTCTATTTAGCTGACTAGCATCACCAACCACTCAGGGAAAGAAAATCAGAGACCCAGGAGGGAGTCCACGCTTCTTCCTTGCCTGGTTACCTCTTACTCATATTTTAAGATCCAGCTGCTGCCCCTCATATGCGACCTTCCTTAATTTGCCCTGGTCTAGGTAACGTTCCACTGCTCTATGCTCCCTGTATATATCTCCACGGCAGTACTTATCACCTGGTAATATAACTAGAAAAAAACAACTTGGCTGCCCCTGTCATGCATTCTCATGGCACTCTGAGCTTTTCCTTTACAGCACTTTTTATGCATATAATTCTGTGGTTATTTGGATAATCATTCACTGTCCACCTCCCCTACTAGACTAAAGATTTCATAACATTTGGATATATCTAGCTTATTTTACACACCCACCAGCACATCCAGTGCCCGACACACTCTTCATGCTCTGTTTGTTAGTGAATGAATAAATGTTTACCTGTGTGTCTCCTCTACTAGACTGGGAATCCCTTAAGAATAGGAACTGACTATTATTTCTATATTCCTAGTGTTTAGCACGTAGTAAAAACACTTGATCAGTGTTGGTTGGTTAAACGTACTGTGCTCAGTCACTTGAGTCATCTCCGACTCTTTGCGACCCCATGGACTGTAGCCCATCAGGCTCCTCTGTCCATGGAATTCTCCAGGCCAGATTGCTGGAGTGGGTTGCCATTCCGTTCTCCAGGGAATCTTCGCAACCCAGGTATTGAACCTGAATCTCCTGCCTCTCCTGCATTGCGGGTGGATTCTTTATGGCTGAGCCACCAGGAAAGCCCTGGTTGGTTAAATAAGTTCATATAAGTATAATGGTATTACCAGAAGTTAAAGAGTAAGCTTCATATATACGAGACTGTTTGTTAATCAAATCTTTTCAGCCACATCTATCCATGGATCCCAATTGCCATAGCATCCTTGTAGCATCCGCCATCCCCCAGCCCCATGCCTCCCTGGGGCAGTTAGTATTTACCGGGCCATCAGAGATGACATTTATATCCATTTGTCTCACAAGCGTCTGCCAGTAAGCACTTTAAATGCCTAGAGACAAGCAAAAGGTGTCTTTTAACAGCATCAGGTTTTATTCTACCTTCAGATGAAAGTAAATCCTCCAAGGTAAGTTATTTGGACTAAATAAATATCTAGACTCTCCCCTTTATTTACCTTCTCTGGATTTCTGTACGCACGACACGTTCAAAGTTTATAGAGATGTCATTTAAAATATATTTTCTGGAGCAGGGAAAGAGTTGCTATTCAAAGCTCCACATTATAAACAGTTTTATGCAATGAAGATTTTTAATGAAACACTTTCTGCTCATTCAGGGGAATTCCACTTTCTTTCATCCCAAGCCTGAGGAGACTGTGAGCAATGTCTGGGCTAAACACGCCTCACTACCTGCTGGTACTAGATATGAAAAAGGAGAGGCCACCACAGGTGCCGTCTCTGCGGAGAGCCAGATGTCAAGAAAGGGCCCCTAGGCAGAAAGAATGAGAGGAATGCAAATGACCCCAAAGGGGGCCTGTGCTGTGGATACACTTTCAGTGAGAACAACAGGATTTTCCCAATTCTACTCTGTGTCCTCATGCTAAGTCAGCTTTTCAAGATTTCTTTTGCTGTGTTCTTAACTGAAAAGTCAGAACAAGACTAAAAAAAGAATATATCACCTTCCTCTATGTATCTGTACACCTCACAGATAAATGATTGCCCCCCTTTTGGCAGATGGGAAAACTGAGGTACTGGAAAGTGTCCTGAAGATCAAATTCTGGGCAATTTCCTGGGAAACATGTAGTTTGGGCTGCAATCTCCACTCTCCTTACCCAGCTCTGCATCTATGGAGGCATGTAGCCCAGTGACTGATGACTGTTGGAACAGGCATAATATTGCTTTCAGCAAGGCATGACAAATGTCCTCCATGATGTCTTGATGGGTAGATAAGATGACCAGAACTAAGAGTAGGTTGAATGACAGTACCCATTGATTTAACTGGCTGGTTTCAACCTGGTGAAGGCTTTCTCTGACAAGCTCAAGTTCCCTTCCCTAGTTCCTATCCTGTTTAAGTTTAACCCACAACTTGGAAACAGTATGTGAGTGAAACTTCTACTCAACACACTTCCTTCTCTCTTGTGTCTGTTAAGCATTTATATTCCTCTTCCGACTATGTTGTAAACTTAGTAGGTATACCCTCCTAGATCGTGGACCAAGTGCCTAGTATACAGCCAGGTGTTCAACAAATGTTTATTGAATTAAATTGTATCATACAAGGACAAGTTGCAGAAAATGGGATGCATAGCCTAGAANATTTAGTCAAGGCTATGGTTTTTCAGTAGTCATGTATGGATGTGAGAGTTGAACTGTGAAGAAGGCTGAGCGCCGAAGAATTGATGCTTTTGAACCGTGGTGTTGGAGAAGACTCTTGAGAGTCCCTTGGACTGCAAGGAGATCCAACCAGTCCCTTCTGAAGGAGATCAGCCCTGGTATTTCTTTCGAGGGAATGATGCTGAAGCTGAAACTCCGGTACTTTGGGCACCTTATGAGAAGAGTTGACTCATTGGAACTGATGCTGGGAGGGATTGGGGGCAGGAGGAGAAGGGGATGACAGAGGATGAGATGGCTGGATGGCTTCATTGACTCGATGGATTTGGGGAGACTCTGGGAGCTGGTGATGGACAGGGAGGCCTGGCATGCTACAATTCATCGGATTGCAAAGAGTCGGACACAACTGAGCAACTGAGCTGAACTGTACAGTTGAAATCATTCCCATATATTTATTTCATCTTGTTCTTACATTATTTTAGTATATATTTTTGTCTGAGGTCATCTAAAAGTTGAAAAAACTGCCCACAGGAGAAAGGGGCATGAAGGAAGCAGGACAGGATGGGAAATAAAAACTAAGCAAAAAGAAGGTTTCAACTGAGCTTCAGGTCATGAGCTTCAGTCTATTCCCACTGAAAAACTGAGCACAATCTGTGCCCCATTGTTGCCAGAAGCTGACCTTTTGTATCCATCAGGCATTGGTCAAGATCTCTGGGGACACATGGAAGTTCCTGATTGACTGTTACTCTGGGGGCAATTCTCTGGAGAAGGGTGTTATTGTGAATCAATACTGATAGCAGAAGGGGAATGGGTGCTCTGGATTGCATGATCAAAAGGATCTGGGGGGAGCACCAATATCTCCTGTTTTCTATTTTAGAAATAAGGAAACCCAGGCTCAGAATGGTTAAGTATCTTACTCCAGAGTTCCACAGGTAGCAAATGATGGAGTTAGGGCATAAGTTTAGGCTTTCAACAGTACAGCCAGATAGTGAATTTCAGCTCTTTCCCATGTCACATGGTTTCATGTCCACAGTATATAATATATGCAGCTGACCAATCTGATATGAAGTCAGACTCTAACATTTACTAGCTATGTCTTTGGATATATAGCTTCAGAAATATGACCTTAGGAAGTCTACTTAACATTTATGAGTTTCAACTTCTTAATCTGAAAATGTGAACAGTACTAATTACCATGGTATTCAGATGATTTTTTTGAAATATTTATTAATCATCTGTCATTGTGCCTTACATAGTGAATATGCTCTAGAATATCCATTTCCTTTCCTTTTCTCTTTTACCTATGAATATACACACTGATATACAAAAAGTATCGGATAACACATAAATAGCACATTGAGTAATACACAAATAAATACTAATAGACATCACTAAAAGGAAAGATGGACAAATTGATTAGATTTTCTATCAATAGAATTCAGTTTAATTAATATTAAACTCTTTAAACTTCTGTAATATTCTATAAAGTAGACATTAAAAGTCTCCTCTTTATAAAAGAGGGCAACTGAGAAGTAGACAATATATAAATAAGAGATATACAACCTGAAAATAAAGTTCTCCATCTTCAGATGAGGGCCTCTTTCCTCATCACCTCACCTAGAGGCACGATGTTGACTGAGAGAACAAATAGGTTCACTCTTGAGAAGAATTCACTTTTGCATTAGTTCAGGCTGCTGCAACAGAAAACTAGAGACTGGTTGGCTTCAACCACAATTTATTTCTCACAGTTTTGGAGGTTGGAAGTCCAAGTTTAAGGTGCTTAGCAGATCCAGTGTCTGGGGAGGGCCTGCTTTCTGGTTTGCAAATGGTTGTCTTAATGTATCCTCACGTGATAGAGAGCAAAGAGAGGGAGAAAGCTCTACTGAATCATCTTGTAAAGGCACTAATCTCATTCATGAGGGCTCCACCATCCTGACCTAATTACCCCCAAAGACCCTGCCTTCTAATGTCATCATGCTGGGGCTTAGAATTTCAATGAAAAGATTTTGGAGAGCACAAACATTCCATTCATAATAGCTTTTTATAAAAATGATATTTGAATTTATTGTTGAGCTTCTGTTGCTCAGCGAATTTGACAGGAAAATCTCTAGCTTTTTGTTTTTCTCCTTAGAGAGTCACTCTTCTCTAAACTCAGACTTCACATATTCCTCTTTGATACTATTGGCTTATTAAAAAAAGAAAGAATCAGTAACTATTAGGACTGAATAAGAGTCATAAAACTTTTCTTGTCTTAACTCCCAAATTACAAACAGGGAAAGTGAGATGTGTGGAAATCGAATTCACCAAGTCACAAAGTAGCTGGTCAGCAAGCCAGCCTGGGCCTTGTACCCTGCTGATTCTATTCGTTCAGACTGCTTCTTTATAGAAACAGGGAGATATATATATGTTGTGTGTATCTACATATTTACATGGATATATATTTATATTTATACCTTTGTCATCTGTGATGGCCGTTTTTAGCCTGTATCATTTTAAATGATGCAGAACTAGCAATTAGCAAATCTTAGTTTATGTCCAACATTACGTTGGGAATTCTACACACTTAATCTCATCCAGCCATCCAAACAGACCTATGAGAGGCATACGGTTGTATTTTCTTTTTAGAGATGAAGAAATTGAGGCACAAAGCAGTTAAGCCGTTTACCCAAGTGGTATTTTATTGTTTCATTTTTAAATTTTTGTTGGAGTGTAGTTGATCTACAGTGTTATGTTAGTTTTAGGTGTTCAGCACAGCGATTCAGTATTTTTGCAGATTATATTTCATTATTGGTTATTAAAAGATAATGGCTATAAGCTCCTGTGCTGTACTGCCTATCCTAGTTGCTTGTCTTTACCCATGTAGTTATTTTGAAACACAAGTTTGACTCTAGAGCCTTCCACTCTAATACTAAGGAGATGTGTTCTAACTGTTACCATCCATGAAACTTCTGATAGAAGATAAGCTTTATTTCTTAGCAAAAGAGTCTTTAAAACCAAGAAATTTCTGGTTCAGCTTTCTCCTTTCATTGAAAACCATCAAGACATAATATAATTTGAGACAGTTCTCATATCAGCAAGGAATTAAAAGAAACAAATATTATATGTAAAACCAAAAATCACTAAAATTTAGTCACTTAGTAATAAAAGAAAATTTTAGTACAGTACAGGTCTTACTATTTTTAATCAAAGAAATTTTACTTATCTTATTTCTCTAGGATAGTTCTTTTTCTAACATATAAGCACTTTTAAAATTTAAAATGAAGTAGAATTATTTTACTGATTAAATAGTTCATAAGAAATAGAATAAGAAAAAATAGTTTCAATGAAAATTATTGACATACATGCTTAATATTGTTGAAATATTATAATTGTGATAAGTACAAAATGTTTAATTTAAAAAATCTTCTCAAGTAGTGCATATTTTATTCACAGAGTTTTGCCTTGATTAGGAATTATGCAGTATTACCATCTACATTTCCTAAAGAGAGAGGCAAAAGCTTATGGCTATTTGCCAAAAAGCAATAAGCCACTCTCATTACATATTTAGATGTAAAAATGAAATTAGCATGTGACTTTGTCTTTAATTCACATTTTTCTCTGGGAAAACATTACAGTTTTCTTCAGTTAAGGCCTAAGCAGAACAAATACAATTAAATGTATTATTTGAATTTGTTTGCTCTGAAGCAACTCTTCTGAAAACAAACAGTATACCTCAATTTTATTTACCAGCTGTATTAAGGGGGATGGGAACTGTCCAGTCTGTTTTAAATATCTTTTCATGTAATAGGGAGATCAATAGTGATGCATCTATCCTTTGGAAAACTGAATAAACATGGCCTGCTTTCTACTTGTCTACTTGCTCAAAGCTCTCTTGAAAATTTGTGTTTATTTGCTGTGTTTTCTCTAAAGTTCTCTGCTTCTAAGCTCCTATACAGGCTTCCCTGGTGGCAGATGGTAAAGAATCTGCCTGCAATGTGTGAGACCCAGGTTTGATCCCTGGGTCGGGAAGATCCCCCGGAGAAGGAACTGGCAACCACTCCAGTATTCTTGCCTGGAGAATCCCATGGACCTGGCAGGCTACCATCTACGGAGTCGCAAAGGGTCAGGCACGACTGAGTGACTAGCACACACACAAGCTGCCATGCCCGGGTGCTGTTCTGGTTCTCTGCTGTGTCAGACCTGGATGCGAACGTTCACTCTTTCATTTTTCCCTCAAAATCTCAGTCTCAGCTAGCATTTTGTGATGTCATGAACATGTTGAATGTTTGAAGGCTGTGATGGAGGACGGTTTCATACAGTCTGTGACATTCTCCGATCTTGCTGCTTCTTTTAGTTTCTTCCCTTCTATTCTATTAGCTTCCAAAGCCTGGATGCCCCTGTTGGTTTCTCCTGTGTCATAGACTCCTGTCTCCAATGGAGCAGCCCTACCAGATTGCTCTTCCTTCCAGGTCACCGCCTAGAAGTCTGGTGAGCAAATATTCTCAATTTTTTGATAGAGAGTTTGGAGTTGACATGTACATACTGCTATATTTAAAACCAATAACAAACAAGGACCTACTGTATAGCACATGAGACTCTGTTCAGTGTTATCTGGCATGATATGGGGAGTTTGGAAGAGAGTGAATACATGTATGTGTATGGCTGAGTCCCAAAGCTGTCCCCCGAAACTATGACAGCATTGTTAATCAGCTATACTACATCACAAAATAAAAAGTTAAAAGAATTCTCAATTTTTTAACAAAAAGTATAAATTCTCTAAATACTCTTTAGTAAATGCCCCACCCCATTTTAAATCAATTCCAAAAGAAGACACTACCTCTAGAGAGAAAAATATATCAAACATATCCACATCTATTTAATAAAGTAAAAGTCACAGATTTAAATTATCAAATTAAAAAAAAATAAGAGCTCAGCTTTAACCATGCTTTAAAAACATCTAACCACTACAGTTAATTTTATGTAAAGAGAGAGAAAAAACTTTAAATAAACAAGGAAATTAGGTTTGGAAGATGCTCTGGCTTGTGAAGTGAGTAGGTAAGAATAACTGACAATTTTCAAAGGCAGGTGGGATGAAATATACTTGACAAGATCAAGTTTCTGTTTTCAACGATTAAGAAATAAATTTGGAGAGAAAATAAGCATTGGGGGAATAAAATAAGCATCCATGCAGCCAGCACCAAGCACAAGAAATAAATCATTACAAATACAATTGAAGTCTCTCATGAACTCTCCTTTATTGCATTCCTCTGAATTCCATCTCGCTCTTTGGAATGTTTTATATTTCTACTGCATATGTATGAATTCCATAAATATATGTACTAGTATATTTTGCATATTTAAAAACATATAGAAATGCTTTTACATTCTGTATATTGTTTAGCAGCTTGCTTTTTCAACACTGTTCTTAAGATTTACTCATGTTCGTATATTTAGTTTTAATTCTTTCAATTTGACTACTACTCGATAGTGTTTTTGGCATGTGAACAAATAGATGTTTATTAGAATCCCACTTAACACTTTTAATTTTACCCAATGACCTGCTTGTGATACTGTATCTCATTGTGTTTTCAAGTGGCATTTTTCTGAATAAATGTAAAGTTTAGTTATTTCAGTATGTATACTGGCTATTTGGTCTCTCTGTGGGTACTTTTTTTTCCTCGTATCTTTGCCAGTTTTGTACCATGTCAACTGGCCTATGTTAGATCTATGTTTCCCAGAATTCCTTTTTCTGGATGGTTCCAGCTTAGAGTTGGCCAAATCAAAATTTGTATGAGATTTGGGAGGTAGACGTGAAGGATCTGACATCTTGCAGGGTTGCCCATGTTTCCCCCTTGTCCTTTGTTTTCTCTGCTACACTTAGATCCTCTTAGTGATGACCAGTTGTGATCCTAAGCTCCACACCAGGTCCAGAAGCCTGGCCCTTTCAGAGGCCTTTCCAGTAACATCCCTTTCTGTTCTCTCTTCAGCAGGTGGGAGTAGCTGGCTTCAGGGGTGCAAGTTAATGACTTGTCTCTGATTCTGCAGTTTCTTTCTTTGGAACTTTGTTTCCCAGTTTCTCCTACAGCTGTGTCAGTTCAGTTCAGTTCAGTTCAGTCACTCAGTCATGTCCGACTCTTTGCGACCCCATGAATCGCAGCACGCCATGCCTCCCTGTCCATCATTATCTCCCAGAGTTCACTCAGACTCATGTTCATCGAGTCGGTGATGCCATCCAGCCATCTCATCCTTGGTCGTCCCCTTCTACTCCTGCCCCCAATCCCTCCCAGCATCAGAGTCTTTTCCAGTGAGTCAACTCTTCGCATGAGGTGGCCAAAGTACTGGAGTTTCAGCTTCAGCATCATTCCCTCCAAAGAAATCCCAGGGCTGATCTCCTTCAGAATGGACTGGTTGGATCTCCTTGCAGTCCAAGGGACTCTCAAGAGTCTTCTCCAACACCACAGTTCAAAAGCATCAATTCTTCGGTGCTTAGCCTTCTTCACAGTCCAACTCTCACATCCATACATGACCACTGGAAAAACCACAGCCTTGACTAGACAGACTTTTATTGTCAAAGTAATGTCTCTGCTTTTGAATATACTATCTAGGTTGCTCATAACTTTTCTTCCAAGGAGTAAGCATCTTTTAATTTCATGGCTGCAATCACCATCTGCAGTGATTTTGGAGCCCCCAAAATAAAGTCTGACACTGTTTCCCCATCTATTTCCCATGAAGTGATGGCTTCTTATTAGTATAATAAGTTTCTCAGGCAAAACAAAACTTTAAAAACTGGGAGCAATCAGAAAGTCATGAAATTCCAACAGGCTAACAGATCTGAGAGAAAAGATAGAAACTGAAATTAGCCCAACATCTAGCATGACTTGTTTTGCCAAGTATTAAACATCTATCTAGATTCCAGGAAGATGAATATAACAGAAGCAGGTAAGCTGGGTGAAAGGTGACCAAAAGGTCAAGAAACTAAGCAAAACTTTAGGCAGTCTCACAGTGATCAGGTGGAGAGAGAGGAAAAAAGAAAAAAATTAGAGTGTGAAGGTCTCCAAGGAGAAGAATCTTTGGTAGAAACTTTGGCTTTTAACTGGGTGACTGAATGGGTACACTTTATAAGTGATAGCTAATAATAGTAGAACACAATTTATAAAACTGAGGGCCAGGTTCAATTTGAAACCTAGACTGTATAAAGGTAACCTGTCCCTCATTTCTTAACTGATAGAAACAAATTAAATTCTTTGTAAAGATATTATCATTCTGCTTATTATTTCTAGAAATTTTCATACAAAATTTCCTGCATTCAATAAAAGCATGATATATTCAACTTAAATATTGTATAAAAATAAAGTTTATACCATGAGCTGAAACAACAGATTAAAAAAAATAACAATAGAAACAAACACATGGGAAATACAGGCATTTAAAATAACTGTGATTGAAATATTTAGGAAAATATAATGCAAGATGAATTTTAATAGAAAGTTAAAATTCATAAAAAGAAACCTAAGAAAAATTTAGAAGTAAAGTATACAATAATCAAATTTGAGGACTCAATGCATACTGCATACTCACTCATGTCTGACTCTTTGTGACCCTATGGGCTGTAGACCACCAGGCTTCTCTGTACATGAGATTTTTCAGGCAAGAATACTGGAGTAGGTTGCCATTTTCTCCTCCAGGGTATCTTCCTGACCAAGGGATGGAACCTGTGTCTCCTGCAGCTCCTGCATTGCAGGCAGATTGCTTACATACTGAGGCATCAGGAAAACCTCAGTAAATGAGTTTAAAACTGACTAGCACAGATGAAAGGAAGATTAATAAACTGAAGCATGAGGGAAAAGATGGAAAAACACAGAAAAGAGACATATGGAGACATAGTGAAAAGTTATAACATATATGCAATTGATGCTCCCTAAGGAGAAGAGAGAAAATTGAGAAAGAATCAATATTTAAATAAACAAAGACTGAAATTTTTGCAAAATTGGTGAAACATCTATAGCCACATATTTAAGAATTACAGCAGACGCAGAGCATGATAAATATAAAGAATATCACATGTGGAAATATTATAGTAAAACTTCCTGAAAATTAAAGGGAAGAAAATTCTCAAAATCAGCTAATGCCAAAAGATATTTTAAAATATAATTTAACAAGTTGAGTCTAAAATTTACACAGAAATGCAAAGGACTAAAAATATCTAAGACATTCTTGAAGGGGAAAAATCCCTTGAGGATTTTGAATGTAGAAAAACATTTTGAAAACAAGATACAAAAAATGTTGATAAGTAGCATTGCATCAAAATGCTGTTCATAAATAGATGCCTTTAAGAGAGTGACACAAAAAGTGAAGAAGATATTTGCTAACATATATGATTTGTAAGAAAAATAAAGACAAATGAACAAATTGAAAAATGGATGAAACATTAACTGGCACTTAAAAAATTTAGAATAATTGAGTGGCCATTGCACTTATGAAAATATTCATTGCATTAATTATCAGGGAAATTCAAATTGTAATTATGAGATTTTTCTATACTCACCAGAATATTCAGATTTATAAAGTATCATAAAACCTTGTCATTGCAAGTTGTGAATTAACTGGACTTATTATACATAGTTGGAAAAGGATTTGTATATGGAATTTGGAAAATAATTTAGCATTATCTCTTCACTTTGAACATACATATTCCTGAAGACCAGCAGTTTCACATGTAAGTTCTTACTCAGTAGAATGCATTGAAGACTTTTTCAAAGATATTCTTGACTATTTTATTTTGAATTAGTCAATAAAGCAATCAAAATGTCTATTAAACACAAAATGGACAAGAATTTTTAAAAATTTTATTTTATTGAAGTAGAATCAATTTTAATGTTGTTAATTTCTGTTGCATAGCAAAGTGATTCAGTTTTACATATAAGTATTTTTTATATTATTTTCCAGTATGCTTTACCATAGGTTATTGAATACAATTGCCCAGTGCTATACAGGAGGAGTTTGTTATTTATCTGTTCTATATATAATAGTTTGCATCTACTAATCCCCAACTCCCCATCTATTCTTCCCTCATCCCCCTCCCCTTGGCAACTACAAGTCTGTTTTTTGTTTGTCATAAGTTCATCTGTGTCATATTTTAGATTCCACATAAAAATGATATTATACGGTATTTATGTTTCGCTGTCTGACTTACTTTACTAGAAGCAATGATCTGCAGATCCATCTATATTGCTACAAATGGCATTATGTATGTGTGTGCTGTGCTTGGCAGCTCAGTTGTGTTCTCTTTGCAACCTCACAGATTGTAGCCCATCAGGCTCCTCTGTTCATGGAGTTCTCCAGGCCAGAATACTGGAGGGGGTTGTCATGCCCTCCTCCAGGGGATCTTCCCAACCCAGGGGTCCAACCCAGCTCTCCCACATTGCAGGCCGAGCCAAAGCTCAGACTCAGACTGTACTGTCTGAGCCAAAGAGTATTGCTCTCTCTCTCTCATCTTCTTTATCCAGAATGAGTAAGATTTGATATACACCAATGAGCATGAATGAACCCTGCCTAAACAAGTTAAAAAGAAACTATGGGCTTCTGCTCAGGATGGCTGCACCATGCAGAGCAGGTGGGGGAGGAGAGGAAACAACAAGCCCTCACAGTCCCCCTCGGCTAGGCAATATAATGTGGCAGCACCATTCAAATACACCCTGAAACTAACAGCATCTAAACAAGGCTCCTCTAACGCGGCTGGGGGTGGGGCTCCTAAGGAGCAGAAGCGGGGACCTGCACACCCAAAGTTCCTAAGGTCTTCTCGCAGTTTCCGCGACCCAACATGGCCAGACACAAGTGCTGCCACTTCTGCTCCAAGGCCGGGAGGGCAGCACTGAGGAAGCTTCATTTTGATGTCATAACTGAGGACAATGTAAGAAATGCGATATTAAATTTTAAAAGTCTAGATTTGTGGGCAGTCTGCCAGCACCTGAAATCTAGCCTTAAGAGGGAGCTGACACAGCTGGAAGGTGAGCAGGGCTTTGCTAAAGAATGGGGTGGGGGTAGCGAAGTTCTGCTTCTCTCTAAGGGTGTAGAAAGTGGGAAGGAGTGGTGCTTTTGCCCTAGCAAAATGATAATACCCTAACAGAACCATCTCTAGTGGTTCAGTGGAACACTGGTGGGTCTCAGTCCATAGGGTCGTGAAGAGTCGGACACGACTGAGGTGACGGCAAGCAAGTACAACGAAATCATATCTCACACGCTAGTAAGGTAATGCTCAAAATTCTCCAAGCCAGGCTTCAGCAATACATGAACCATGAACTTCCAGATGTTCTAGCTGGTTTTAGAAAAGGCAGAGGAACCAGAGATCAAATTGCCAACATTTGCTGAATCATGGAAAAAGCAAAAGAGTACCAGAAAAACATCTATTTCTGCTTTATTGACTATGCCAAAGCCTTTGACTGTGTGAATCACAATTAACTGTGGAAAATTCTGAAAGAGATGGGAATACCAGACCACCTGACCTGCCTCCCGACAAATCTGTATGCAGGTCAGGAAGCAACAGTTAGAACTGGATGTGGAACAACAGACTGGTTCCAGATAGGAAAAGGAGTATATCAAGGCTGTATATTGTCACCCTGCTTATTTAACTTCTATGCAGAGTACATCATGAGAAACACTGAGCTGGATGAAGCACAAGCTGGAATCAAGATTGCCAGGAGAAATATCAATCACCTCAGATATGCAGATGACACCACTATTATGGCAGAAAGTGAAGAACTCAAGAGCCTCTTGATGAAAGTGAAAGAGGAGAGTGAAAAAGCTGGCTTAAAGCTCAACATTCAGAAAACGAAGATCATGGCATCCGGTCCCATCATTTCATGGAAGATAGATGGGGAAACAATGGAAACAGTGACTGCTCAAATAGAGAAGGATAAAAAGAAGTCAGTTTAATCAAATTAAAGCATCCCAATTATGCTAATACAGAAAAATGACCAGAACACTGGTTTAGGAGCTGCAACTCACCAGAGTCCCCTAGCCATGAAGAACACCAGGGTAAAGACTGCAGGGTGTAAGCAGTGGTCAGCACTCCATCCATATTGTGACACCAGAAGCTGTCAAATTAAAGACAAACCGAGATTTAAGAGAGGTTTTATTCAGAAGAAATACTACAGTAAGGGAGAATGCTCCAATCTCAGAAATCTCTCATCTCACAGTCAAGCAGGAAAAACTCTTTGGTTTTTAGGATAAAGGAAGGGCAAGCAGAGATTCTTAGACTTTTAAGGGGAAGCTGGATAGACAAAAGGAAGTGATCAATGAGTCTACTAAAAGAAAAGGTCTTCCTTTAAACAGTTGATTCCCAGTAGAAGGTGAGAGGAGGGACACATTCCACTTTCTTGGAACTTTCTTGTACTTGAGAATATGAAAATTCAATGACCTGGAGGAAGGAGAGAAGCCTGACTAAATTTGGTCAGGACACAGCAGAAGCTAAGAAACGACAATTGCANTATGCAGAGTACATCATGAGAAACGCTGGGCTGGAAGGAAGCACAAGCTGGAATCAAGACTGCCGGGAGAAATATCAGTAACCTCAGATATGCAGATGACACCACTATTATGGCAGAAAGTGAAGAACTCAAGAGCCTCTTGATGAAAGTGAAAGAGGAGAGTGAAAAAGCTGGCTTAAAGCTCAACATTCAGAAAACGAAGATCATGGCATCCGGTCCCATCATTTCATGGAAGATAGATGGGGAAACAATGGAAACAGTGACTGACTATTTTTGAGGGCTTCAAAATCACTGCAGATGGTGATTGCAGCCATGAAATTAAGAGATGCTTACTCCTTGGAAGGAATGTTATGACCAACCTAGATAGCATATTCAAAAGCAGAGACATTACTTTGCCAACAAAGGTCCATCTAATCAAGGCTATGGTTTTTCCAGTGGTCATATATGGATGTGAGAATTGGACTATGAAGAAAGCTGAGCCCCGAAGAATTGATGCTTTTGAACTGTGGTGTTGGAGAAGACTCTTGAGATTCCCTTGGACTGCAAGGAGATCCAACCAGTCCATCCTAAAGGAGATCAGTCCTGAGTATTTATGGGAGGGACTGATGTTGAAGCTGAAACTCCAATACTTTGGCCACCTGATGCAAAGAGCTGACTCATTTGAAATGACCCTGATTCTGGGAAAGATTGGCACCAGGAGAAGGGGATGATAGAGGATGAGATGGTTGGATGGCATCACTGACTCGATGGACGTGGGTTTGGGTGGACGCTGGGAGCTGGTGATGGACAGGGAGGCCTAGCCTGCTGCAGCTCATGGGGTCACAAAGAGTCGGACATGACTGAGCAACTGAACTGAACTGAACGGAACTGATAGTAGGAGCTGAGGTTTTAGGACAGCCAAGTAGCCTGAGATCTGAGGAAAAACAGATCCTTCAAGGAGAAACAGTAGATCAATGAGACTACTGCTTTTCTGATTTAGTTCTAGATGCTCCAGTATTCTTGCCTGGGAAATCCCACGGACAGAAGAGCCTGGTGGACAACAATCCATGCAGTGGCAGAGCGTCTGGCAAGACCAGAGCAATTGAACTCAGCATGACAGCTGCTCCATAGAGACCATTAGGGGTTCGCACAGGCAGAATGCCAACTTGTCCCAGGCAAGATTCCTTTCTTCAAAATTTTAGATCACTCTAAATTGTTGTTTTTCATCTCTGTTCAAAAGATAGTTTAAATCTTTTCTCCCAGAATGTATGATTGTTTTCAGCAAAAGCGTTAGTCAAATGCAAGCAATTACATCATTATTAGAAACTTGCAATTACATTTTTGTCTTGATTTTTGTCAAATAACTTTGCTAAGCTTTCTTATTATCTTAGTGACATTTTAATATGCATTTAACATTTAAAATGTCCAATGCATAATGTCTGAGAAGCAAATATTAGTTTCTCCACTTTAATCCGTCTGTATGCCTTAGTTTTGAATCTCATTTTTATATTATATTGATAAGAATCTCTGGGAAAAAATGTAAAACTCTTCACTAAAAGTGGATGTTCTTGTCTTACTCCTGATCTTGAAAAAAATTCTCAGTTTTCACCATTAAATATTATGTATGCTGCAAAATTTGATAGATACTATTTACTGAGTTATGCAAATTTCCTTCTATTTATTCCTAGTCTTCTGTTTATTGTCATATATAAAATATTTAATTTTATTAAATATGTGATCTTCATCTATTGTGAAATATAATTTTTCTTCCTGCAATTATTATCACAGAGAGTTATTATATGAGTAAAGGTATAGATTATCTAATCTTACCAGCAACCTTGTATTGTAAGGATAGATCCAGACTTGTCTTATACAAGTGGGTAGTACATAGAATAAAGATTTCCTGTTATGTAATTTTTGAAAGAATTCCACTGTAAAATCCTGTGACTAGTGTTTAATTTGTAGATTTTTAGCTATTCTTTCAATTACTTTCATATTAATAGGTCTGTTCTCCTGCTAGTCTATGTTTTCTTGAGACAACCCTAGCAACACACATTTTTTTTCTAGTAATTTGTCCATTCTATGTGAATTTGTGATATACCAGCATAACAATATATGATTATTAAAACTACTGTATGCATAGTTCTGTCTCTTTTAAATTTTTAGTATTTTTTCATTTGTGCCTTTTCTCTCTTTTTTTCTTGATCTTCCTGTGAACAATGGCTTTCCCCATTTTTTTTTTTCTCCTTCTGTAATGCATGTAGATATATGCTGTTTTTTTCATTTTATGCTTCATGGCACCTTTTACTCTTTCCCATTCCCTGTTTCTTTTTCCTCATGTGTTATATTCTGAATAATTTCTCCAGTATATACTCAACTTCATTAGATTCTTTCCAATCTGTTTTTTTTTTAAACCGAATTCTTGCTTCTAAGGTTTTTTTTTCTTTTTTAATCACCCATTACATTTTTTCATTTCTCACATTTCTCTTTGTATATTATTCCAAACTGCTTGTATATTATTCCAAACTGCTTGTTCTTTCTGGAAATACCTTATTTGTTTCCCATGTGTTTAGTTTCCTCTATCTCTTCTCTAATTTTAAACAAGATTATATGACATATCTGATACGTGTTTCACTTGAACGTTTTAAGATTGTATTTCTACAATTTGTTTGGTTTTTTTTGACTTTGGCTCCTTATGAATTTTTTTCCTCATATTTTGTAACTTTGAATTGGGAAATCCTGTTCAGTTGACCTTATCTATTGGAATCCTGGGAGGATAGTCTGATATTTTCTCTTTAGAGAGTAGATTTTTTGGTATACATCTTCCAGTCTTAGCCATTACCTCTTTAGGAAACACTTTGAAAAAAAATTTTTATTGAAGTATAGTTGATTTACAATATTGTGTTAGTTTCTGGTGTCCAGCAAAGTGATTTAGTTATGCATATATTCTTCTCCACTGTGCTTTATTATAAAATATCGAATAGAGTTCCCTGTGATATACAATAAGAGCTTGTTGTTTATCCGTTCTATATATAGCAATTTGCATCTGCTAATTGGGGAAATACTTTTACATTAATTTTCCAAACTATGAAAACTGTATGACTTTAAATCCTTAAAATTGTTAAAGGAAACCTATGCAAACAACGTTTCAGGGGAGCTGTTTTGGTTTGGTTTTTCTCCAGAGCCAAGGATGACATAAAATGCCTTTGTCATGTCCATTTTCAAGTGGAGAGATTTTAATGAAGTTCACACTTTCGTAGTAGATGATGTCCTTCAAGGGTCGTGGTTGCATGAGTCATCTTCATTCCAACTTATCAACTCACAGGTGCCCAGGGCTTCATGTGGCCTTTAAAGGCCAAGCCTCTTGATTACTCAGCCTAGCAAAACCTCCAGGGCTGCCAAATTGCCAATGCCTGATTATCACACTGGGTTTCAATTTCTCCTACTTTAGAAGACAGTAGAGATTTCCTTTAGTTACTTCTGAACTCAAACATTTATGTTAAAGAAGTTTATCCAGGACTTTAACAGATTTTCCTCAAGTGGGCTATTATTTTTTATTGCCATCAATTGACAAAATTTTTGAAAAGAAAAGTTAACCTCAGGGGGCAGTTCTAAGATGGTGGAGGAATAGGATGGGAGACCACTTTCTCCCCCACAAATTCATCAAAAGAACAATTCAAAGCTGAGTGAATTCCACAAAACAACTTCTGAATGCTGGCAGAGGACATCAGGCAACCAGCAAAGCAGATCATTGGCTTCAAAAACAGGTAGGAAAAATATAAAAGACAAAAAAAGGGTCAAAGGAGGTAGGGAGGGAGCTCCATCCCGGGAAAAGAAGGGAATTCCCTCCAGGGAAGATACTCTTAAGAGAGGTTTCCAAACACCAGTAAACATTCTCACAGCCGAGTCTGTGGCGAGCCTTGGAAGCATGGAGGGCAACATAACAGGAAGGAAAAGTAGATAAACAATTAAAACCAACAGATTACGAGCCCAGCAGTAAATCCCCCAGTGGGAAAGCAGCGCGGACGCCTGCATCCACCACTAGCAAGAGGGGGTTGGGCAGGGAGGAGCGGGAGGCGCAAGCGGTAGTGCTTTCTAAGAATCTGGCCGCGGGAGGTGTGGGCTGCAGTGCTTTTTGGAGAATCGGGCCAGAATGCCCCACGCGTGGCCAAAGCATACTAACTTGGGCTAACAAACCAGACTGTGGGATAGCTACCACGCGAAATGCTTGAACAAAAGACACCGCCAGGACCACGCACAGAATAAAGGACGGATCAGAAATAGCTGGTTGCAGACCATCCCCCTCCGGTGACAGGCAGCCAGAGCCTTAAGGGATGGAAAGCGGCAAGCGCAGCCCAAGAGAAACATTACCTACCAAATTGCAAGCAGTTTCTTTGCTAACTAAGACTTCTGGGGGTTCTGGATAGTCATCATCCGCCTGAGAAGGAATGCAAGCGGTACACCCAGAGAACTGAGCAGCATGGAAAGGCCAGAAGACGCAGTGATTGTGCTCGCCAAACTCCTGAGATACTCGGATCTGGGAAGGGCACAAAATGCAGGCCCAACCAAATCTGCACCTCTCAGGGCTTCCTGAGCGCTGAGCCTGAGTGCCTTAGACTGGGGAATTGCATGAAACCTAGGGCCGGTTTCAGACGGTTCCCCAGCACAGCAATGTAGAACCTGAGTGGTGGGCACTTCGAGCAGAGGCAAGCACAGCGTGGAGTCCACCACTGCCCTACCTGTGTCAAGACGGAAATCAGACACTGAAGAGACCAGCAAACAGAGCAAGTTAAACAGAGGGAACCTCCTTGGTAGTGAACCCACACAGCCCACAATGCCAGAGAAAGGGCCTGATATACTGTTAATACTTTTATGATCAATTTTTTTTAATTTTAGTTTTTTTTTGGTTGTGTGATTGTTTTTTCTTCCTTTTTAAAAAAATTTTATTTTTTCTTCTTTTCTTTTTCTTCTTCTTTTTTTTAACTTTCTTAAATTTTTCAGTCCTCCACTTCTCTAATTATTATTTTTATTAGCTACTATTACTTTAAAAAAAAATAACCCTATTTTAAAAGCAAATGCTGTATATAGTCTTTTTGTGGTTGATGTTGTTTCTTTTAATAATTCTTGTGGCTTTTTTTTTTTNCAATTTATGAAGAAATTACACTGTTCAAAATTATTGAGGACCTCAGACATTTAATTTTTCTGGGTAATGGCTATCATGATATGCTATGTTATCTATCAAAATGAAGAACTTAAAATTTTTGCTTATTAATTTATGTTAGAATAGTCACAATAAATCCATTATATTTTAATATGAGATATTTTCATTAAAATTATGTTTTCCAGAAAAATAATGAGAACAGAGGCATTGTTTTATATTTTTGTATATCTCCTTAAGGTCTGGCTTAATGTGAAAGTGCTGGATTCTTATATGTTTCTGCATTCAATGTGTTGCAATATTTGGTTGAAATATATGAAGAAAATCCAGTCTCACAGAGACATGGAGTTCAGAAAGGGAGGAGAGTTTTAGTAACTTCTTCAGATCATTGCAGGTATTCTTCTTTGATTCAGTATCTCTCTAGCTTGTTAAATTCAAAAGGGCATGGCCAACCATTGGCTGCATAGTTGAAATAGTGTGGAATGAGGAAAATACGTTTTTCTGTGTGTTCCTACAGTCCTTTGGTTATAGACTCAACAGGTATCACATATATTTCCAAAGCTCTGCTCTCGCCTTCAAACTTCTTTTTGTCTGCTTTCCCCAACTTTTCTCCCCCTGAGAATTTCCAAAACATCAAGGGCAAGAGTTAAAGAAAACTAGAGAAGAGAGCCTAGAACACTGGTAATGGAAGAAACTATGGATAGGAGAAATAATAGAGTGACAGAAAGAGGACCAGAATGCAAGATTGTAGAACAGAAAACAAAGCATAGTGGGAAGACAACAGAGAAGGAAGGAAGGCAGGGAGCAGGGAGCAGAGACACAGGATGAGACATAGGCACAAATGCCCCAAGGACAGGCGAGGACTGAGGCCAGAGAGAGAGCTACTTTTCAGAACAATAAGACCAACAAAAAAGGAAAATACTTAGCATGGTACGTCGGTCAGTTCTGTCACTCAGTCGTGTCTGACTCTTTGCAAGCCCATGGACTGCAGCACGCCAGGCTTCCCTGTCCATCCCCAAGCTTGTTTAAACTCATGTCCATCGAGTCGGTGATGCCATCAAACCATCTCATCCTCCGTTGTCCCCTTCTCCTCCTGCCTTCAATCTTTCCCAGTACCAGGGTCTTTTCTAATAAATCAGTTATTTGTATCAGGTGGCCAAATATTGGAGTTTCAGCTTCACCATCATTCCTTCCAATGAATAGTCAGGACTGATTTCCTTTAGGATTGACTAGTTGGATCTCCTTGCAGTCCAAGGGACTGTGAAGAGTCTTCTTCAACACTGCAGTTCAGAAGCATCTGTTCTTCAGCACTCACCTTTCTTTATGGTCCAACTANTTCCAATGAATAGTCAGGACTGATTTCCTTTAGGATTGACTAGTTGGATCTCCTTGCAGTCCAAGGGACTGTGAAGAGTCTTCTTCAACACTGCAGTTCAGAAGCATCTGTTCTTCAGCACTCACCTTTCTTTATGGTCCAACTATCACATCCATACATGACTACTGGAAAAACCATAACTTTGACTAGATGGACTTTTGTTGGCAAAGTAATGTCTCTGCTTTTTAATATGTTGCCTAGGTTTGTCATAGCTTTCTTAAAAGGAGCAAACATCTTTTAATTTCATGGCTGCAGTCACCATCTGCAGTGATTTTGGAGCCCAAGAAAAGTCTGTCACTGTTTCCATTGTTTCCCCATCTGTTTGCCATGAAGTGATGGGACCAGATGCCATGATCTTAGTTTTCTGAATGTTGAGTTTTAAGCCAGCTTTTTCACTCTCCTCTTTCACTTTCATCAAGAGGCTCTTTAGTTCTTCTTTGCTTTCCCCCATAAGAGTGGTGTCATCTGCATATCTGAGATGATTGTTATTTCTCCTGCAGTCTTGATTCCAGCTTATGCTTCATCCAATCTGGCATTTCGCATGATGTATTCTGCATATAATTAAGTAAGCACAGTGACAGTATATAGCCTGATGTACTCCTTTCCCAATTTGGATCCAGTCCATTGTACCATGTCCAGTTCCAAATTGCTTCTTGACCTGCATAAGATTTCTCAGGAGGCAGGTCAGGTGGTCTGGTATTCCCATATCTAAAAATTTTCCATAGTTTGTTGTGATCCACACAGTCAAAGGCTTTAGCATAGTCAATGATGTAGAAGTAGATGTTTTTCTGAAATTCTCTTGCCTTTTCTATGACTCAGCAGATGTTGGTAATATGATCTCTGGTTCCTGTATCTTTTCTAAATCCAGCTTGAACATCTGGAATTCTCGGTTCATGTACTATTGAAGCCTAGCTTGGAGAATTTTGATCATCACTTTGCTAGCATGTGAGATGAGTACAGTTGTGCAGTAGTTTGAACATTCTTTGGCATTGCCTTTCTTTGGGGATTGAAATGATTACTGTCCTGTGGCCACTACTGAGTTTTCCAAATTTGCTGGCATATTGAGTACAGCATTTTAACAGCATCATTTTTAGGATTTGGATAGCTCAACTAGAATTCCATCACCTCCACTAGCTTTGTCTGTAGTGATGATGCTTCCTAAGGCCCACTGATTTTGCATTTGAGAATGTCTGGCTCTAGGTGAGTGATTACACCATCATGGTTATCTAGGTCATTAAGATCTTTTTTGTAGTTTTTCTGTGTATTCTTGCCACCTCTTCTTAATATCTTCTGCTTCAATTAGGTCCATACTGTTTCTGTCCTTTATTGAGCCTATCTTTGCATGAAATGTTCCCTTGATATCTTTAATTTTCTTGAAGGCATCTCTAGTCATTCCCATTCTCTTGTTTTCCTCTATTTCTTTACATTGATCACTGAGGAAGATTTTCTTATCTCTCTTTGCTTTTCTCTGGAATTCTGCATTCAGATGGATATATCTTTGCTTTTCTCCTATGCCTTCGCTTGTCTTCTTTTCTCAGCTAGTTGTAATGCCTCCTCAGACAACCATTTGGCCTTTTTGCATTTCTTTCTCTTGGGGATGGTTTTGATCACCACCTTCTGTACAATGTTACAAACCTCTGTCCATAGTTCTTCAGACACTATCTATCAGTGCTAATCCCTTGAATGTTTGTACTTCCACTGTATAATTGTGAGGGATTTGATTTAGGTCATACCTGAGTGGTCCAGTGGTTTTCCCTACTTCCTTCAATTTATGTCTGAATTTTGCAATAAGGAGTTCATCACCTGAATCACAGTCAGCACCCCATCTTGTTTTTGCTGACTGTATACAGCTTCTCCATCTTTGGTTGTAAAGAATATAATCAGTCTGATTTCAGTATTGACCATCTGGTGATGTCCACGTGTAGAATCTTCAGTTGTGTTGTTGGAAGAGTGTGTTTGTTATGACTAGTGCGTTCTCTTGGCAAAACTCTTGTTAGCCTTCGCCCTGCTTCATTTTTTACTCCAAAGCCAAACTTGTCTGTTACTCCAGGTATCTCTTGGCTTCCTGCTTTTGCATTCCAGTCCCCTATGATGAAGAGGACTTTTTTTTTTTTTTTAATTTTAGTTCTAGAAGGTTTTGTAGGTCTTCACAGACTTTTGTTCATACGTGAGGCTCCAGGAGCCTGTAGTGGCCATCCATGACAGTTCTCACTCCAGAGATTAAGGACCTCTCAGTAAAAATCTGTCCCTCCCCATTTTTCCTTAGCAAGAACATCATTGTAACCTCTACCCACAGTGTCATCAGAAAGCTTTCAGAATATTTTCACTTTCTCTTAGCTTGTTCTATGTCTCAGGAAACAATAGTAATTTATTTCTCTCTTATGTAAAATAACTCTTTCTTTCATTTTATATGTTTTCTTTTTTCACATTTTAAAGATTTCCATCTCACGCCAAGTGCATTATTTTTGCAGGTTAAAAAATTTTATCCTTGCATCCCTGTCTCATTAAGCCCCCCACTTTATGGTATCAGATTCCAGTTGTTGGGTTTCATTTCTGTTATGTCCTTATGACTTTGTGCAATATCCAGGGAATTATTTTATTATTTTATTTTAAGAAACCAGCTTTTGATTTGTTTCCCCCTGAGATGGAGCTGAAGTCTCTAGAAAAGGGTATATGATAATTTCCTAGTCCTTTGTCTGGATTGTTGCTGGCTTTGAGCTTACCATTTTACCATTCAGTGAGTAAAGTCTGGATTAACCTTCCATAAGCCACTTTCTTTCTGGATTTTCTCACATGGAAACTCATTTGCCATTATTATTCCCTCTCATACCAAAAGAGATATCTGCTGTTTATCTCCTTTAGCTTAGAATTTCACTCCAATAAAGACCTTACACTTTATATTTATAGACTTGGAGATTTGACCATAGACTGCTTTCTCATAATTATCTATAAGATATAAAAGGAGACTACAGAGATATGTTAGTTATCCTTATCCTGTAATTCCTGTCCAAGTCCGTTGCAAAATCTGCACTTATTGCTTGGTGACTCAATGTCGCTAAGTCATGTCTGATTCTTGCGACCCCATAGACTGTAGCCTACCAGGCTCCTCTGTCTATGGGATTCTGTAGGCACGAATACTGGAGTGGGTTGCCATTTCCTTTTAGAGGCTGTCTTGTATAAAGCTTGAACATTCTGGGAAATATTCCACAATTGCACATCTTAAATTTTTTCTATTTTATATGACAGTGATAAACTGACATATATTTATTTTTATGTTTTCTTAGTGATTTGGTATAGAATAACCATTGGAAGGACTGATGCTATAGCTGAAACTCCAATACTTTGGCCACCTCATGCGAAGAGTTGACTCATTGGAAAAGACCCTGATGCTGGGAGGGACTGGGGGCAGGAGGAGAAGGGGATGACCGAGGATGAGATGGCTGGATGGCATCACCGACTCAATGCACATGAGTTTGGGTGAACTCCGGGAGTTGGTGATGGACAGGGAGTCCTGGCGGGCTGCGATTCATGGGGTTGCAAAGAGTCGGACATGACTGAGCGACTGAACTGAACTGAACCTATAGTTTTATACAATGGGAGAAAGTCCAAAATACCAATTTCTAAAATAATTTGGGAGTGAGAAGCTCACAAGACATTTGTCCAGTAAAGACCCAAACAGTTTATTATTCTTCACTGTTGTATCTTTTTCAATCCCTAATTCTGCTTATACACCATGATCCTCCAGCTGTTGGATTTCTTAATGAAATGTCTCTTTACTACATGATTATTAGTTTAGAAACTCCTATAACAGGCTCTTTGACATATATTTTGTCTCATTTTGTTTGTAATTGTGACCATTCAGTTAAATATGGAAGTAAAATTATCCTATGAAATTACTGTGATGGAAGAAACAATGATTTAGACATCAGGATCAGGGCCAGGTTGCAGACATCCATCTCCACTTTCCCACCCTATACATGTTGGCTCTCCTTAGTCCACAACTTCTTCTCAGACAGTAGCTCTTATGTCTGAATCACCCAGGGGCCATGTTCTTCCTAACACCATGTAGGGAGAACTCACAACTTTCTAGAGAAGTTTTAAATACAGAAAAGGAGAAAATCCAGGAAGAGTTAAAGCAGTGGTTTACAAAGTCTGGCCCACCAGACAGCAGCAGTAGCAGCTGGGAACTAGTTGAAAAATAAATTTTTGATTCCTCTTTCCCAGATCTACTGAATCAGACACTCTATAAGTGGGAATCCAGAAATCTGTGTTTTAATCTTCCAGTGATTCTAATGCTCACTGGGGTTTAAAAACCTCTGCATTAGAGACATGGGTCTGTTTATCAAAAGGCAGCTAATTCCTATCCACATGATGTGGATGGGAATTAATCATAGGTCTATGGTGAGACTAAAGAATCTGCATTTCTAAGAAGCTCCAAGGTAATGTTGCTGCTGCTCTTTTGTAGACTACATTTGATTGCAAGACCCACTGATAAAATCTAGGGTGAGATCTTGTTAGGAGATGCCAAGAAAAAACAGGCTAAATGGAGTGACCTTGATGAGTTTGGCCCAACACCGAGGGAGACTGACTAGACTTGGCTTTATTAGGGATCTTGATAGCCGACACAAAGGAAGTCTTATCCTGAATCCAGGATTCTAAGAAAGGTGATATGGCATGAAAGGTCAGTGAATAAGGAGGAAAGAGAAAAGAATGTGAAGTTTTAGACTTATACCAGATTAGGTTGTATAGTTTGACACTGCATAAAGTGCATGCTTAGATGCTCAGTTGTGTCACTCTTTGCAACCCCATGGACTGCAGCCTGCCAGGGTCCTCTGTCCATGGGATTTTCCAGGCAAGAACATTGAAGTGGGTTGCCATTTCCTCATCCAGGGAATCTTCCACACCCAGGGATGGAACCCACGTCTCCTGCATTGGTAGGTGGATTCTTTACCACTGAGCCAGCTGGAAAGTCCAGCCTCTTCTAATAAGTTTTGGAAGAAAGGTATACATTTGAACTTTCCAGAAGCCCTACTAGTGGACAAAGTGGAGAAAAGTATACTTATAAAATACAGGAAGCAGGGGCAAATCATTATGGTGGAACTGAGCTTAGAAAGCCCACAGTTTGGGAACTGCTGTGTGGCCTTGGGCAAGTTACTGAATGTCCTCAGTTTTCTTATATCTAAAATGTGATTAAAAATAGAATCTATATTATAAAATTTTTGTGAAGCTTAATGAATAGAGATGTTCAAGGCTCTCAAAAGATTGACTAGCACAAAATAAAACTTAGTAAACTGTTTCTTCTTCATTTTCTGTATTTTTGTCTTCACTTTAAACTTTTCATCATTGTTAACTACATCTGCCACACTCAGGATAATAAAAAGTTAGATGGTGGAGAAAAAAATTATGGTGATTGAGAAAGGGAAACATTAACAAAAATAAGAAATACTTTGGTCAAATATTTTTATAAAAAGAAATGGAAAGTCTCTTTATGACTAGTCCCAAAGGATATATACTGAATGCAAAGTTATCATTATTAGATTTACCTTCAGAAAAATAAAGGTAGTTATGTTTTAATGATATTTGAGAGAAATAGCAAGTTAGCATTAGTTCACTTTCTTTTGGCTTTTCTGAGGTCAGTCAGAGGTCAGAGTTCCTGTCCAATTCATCTTTGACATGGTAAGCTACTGCAGAAAATGGAGAGTTCCTTAGGGGAGCATGTTGTTGGATTTTCTTTCTTCTTGTCATTCTTTCAAGCAAACTAATCATTATATCGGTCTTCTGTAGGAAAGAACTGGTAAAATAATTTCTGCAATAATCACTGAAAATATGAGAATAGTTGCTAAGTTGTGTCTGACTCTTTGTGAGCCCATGGACTGCAGCATGCCAGGCTTCCCTGTCCTTAACTGTCTCCCTGAGTTTGCCCAAACTCATGTCCATTGTGTTGGGTGTCTCCATCCAAACATCTCATCCTCTGTTGCCCCCTCTTCCTCCTGCTTTCAATAGTTCCCAGCATCAGGGTCTTTTCTAGTGAGTCAGTTCTTTGCATCATGTGGCCAAAGTATTGGAGCTTCAGCTTCAGCATCAGTCCTTCCAATGAATATTCAGGGTTGATTTCCTTTAGGATGGACTGGTTTGGCCTCCTTGCTGTCTCAAGAGTCTTCTCCAACACCACAGTTCAAAAGCATCAATTCTTGGGTGCTCAGCCTTCATTATGGTCCAGCTCTCACATCTGTACATGACTCTGGAAAAACCATAGCTTTGACTAGATGAACCTTTGCTGGCAAAGTGATGTTTCTGCTTTTTAAGATGCTGTCTAGATTTGTCATAGCTTTTCTTCCAAAGAGTTCTGAGGTAAGGGGCGGAGAAGGAAAGTTTTACCTGAAATTTTATACTGATCTTTTAACATGTCCTCATGATTATATATTTAGTTTTAGATTGATTTCATTTCTGAAAACATAGATTTATTACCACAAAATAAAATAGGATTTGTTTTTTGTTTAATTGATCTCAACTTATTTCTTCTATTCAGAAACACTTATGGTCTAAAAATGACAAGCTAATTTAAAATACCTCAACGCACATACACATGGCTTTAGTGTCTCTGTCTTGCTGTCTGTGTCACACACACAAACATGCACATACATACAATAGATTGTTGATGATTCTTAGCATTAATTTTTATTTGCATAAAATTTTGTGTCTTCAACATGCTACACATTCAAAACCTCGACAAAAAAATTTTAAATCCTTGAAAAAAATGAATTAGCTGGAATTTTTAAGGCTTTACTAAGTTTTCCCCAAGTTTAGTTCTTTAAAATCAATATCTATTGATATGCTTATGTTTTTAAGAAAAGTACCTGTTTGATGCATTATTAGGCAGAATTTCCTCACGGCCCTCAAAGAAAGTAATGTGAAAGAACAATATACATAAATCTCTTGCCCAAGCAGAACTTTTGTCTTACCTAGTGGTTCAAACAGCCTGCTATATTTAACTTGTATGGTTCATGTAACAATAAAACAAACAGATGTCCCTCTCAAAAGTTACATCCTGCATTATATAAATATTCCTCTTTAGTAGATTGTAGCCTGCCTGACCACAACGTACTATATCCTTTTAGCCACAAAGTAAGTACCCTCTTTGCTGACTCCTAGACGTTATCATTCAGTTCAGTTCAGTTCAGTCGCTCAGTCGCGTCTGACTCTTTGCGACCCCGTGAATCACAGCACACCAGGCCTCCCTGTGCATCACCAACTCCCAGAGTTTACTCAAACTCATATCCATCAAGTCGGTGATGCCATCCAGCCATCTCATCCTCTGTCGTCCCCTTCTCCTCCTGCCCCCAATCCCTCCCAGGATCAGAGTCTTTTCCAATGAGTCAACTCTTCGCATGAGGTGGCCAAACTATTGGAGTTTCAGCTTTAACATCAGTCCTTCCAATGAACACCCAGACCTTCCTCAAAACCCAGTAATATAGTCTGTGCCAATAAATTAACAATATTTAATTAATATCCTGAAAGCATTTTATGATCAATTAATGTCTAACATAGCCAACAGCAGCAAATGCAGTGGATCATCCTAAGTGAATCAATTATTTTGTACTTCAGAAGTTATACGAAGGCAGTGATGAACGACTGCTCTGTTAGATCCATGTTTATCCAGCCCATGTGCAAAGTTCCCACAAATTTGGCAGAGAATTTTTGTGACACTCTTGGCAACCTGGCTATGTGAAGCAGGCTGGATTCTACCTTGTCAGTCATGTTCCAGTGCAAGCAGAAGAGCTCGCACAAAGCTCAAAACCAAAAAACTGTTGTTGTGTCAGTTGCTCAATTGCGTCCAACTCCTTGCGACCCCATGGACTGTAGCCCACCAGGCTCCTCTGTCCATGGGACTCTCCAGGCAAGAATACTGGAATGGGTTGCCATTTCCCTCTCCACTTAATAATGGTAATAATTCAATGATAATAAAAATAATAAGGGTGATAATAAAAATAAATATCCCAAGAATGAGACCCTTCAATACCCTTACCCTCAGTTTACAGGATTAGTTATCATTAGTTTCTCTACCAATTTACAGCCTCAATTCTGCCCATTATCAATTATCCAAAATAATCATTCTTGATGAGAGTGAAAGTATTCAGGAGATTCTCCAAGTGCACAATGACAACAAATGAAATGTAACCCAATGACAACAAAATGAAACAGTGAAAAACGAAAGACACACACACACATACACACAAAACCCTTCCTATACTGTTGACCCGTTTGCATGTCAATTAAAAAAATTCTTTTTCAGTTTACTCATGGAGATAAATAGAAAAACTTTCTCCCTTTCTGAGAGAAGGTATCAAATAAACCTTTTCTTTTCCTTTGGTAATTAATAAATAAGGTTTGAACTTCTCAGTAAATAGGGGAAAAAACAAGTATGCCTTATTCCTAGAACTGATCTTTGAGTTATATATTGTTTTGTTCAGACCTGGTATGGATGACTTTCAATTTACAAATAAATAAGGTGCTAATTAGAGTAACAACAACATTCTAGAATATCAAGAACTCAACCAATTTTATACACTTAAGGTGGGATTAAATGACCCATGTTTATAGGAATTCACTGAAAATAGAATTAAAGTGTATGGTTATTAAATCCCCAGATTCAGGTTGGTTCCAAGTCTTCAACCCTAATACCTACCCATAGGCTGAGGCTCAGCTTCAGTTCCCCAGGCTTGACTCAATGGTGATGACTACTCCTCCTCCCCATGATAACCTACTTATGTCCCACTCTAGTTCAGAAAATGGGGCTTTTGATTGGTTCCTGAGTCTCATAATTGCATGACACTTCACCTACCAGCTGCACAGGACAGATGCCACCAGGGGTTGTCAAAGGTCTTTAGGCTGTCACTGGCCTCAATGATGGATTCATATTTTTCCTTTCCATCAGCCTCAGAAATGCACTAAAATTTTTTTCAATATGTTTTGTCCATAATTTGGGGGTGTTTTGTGGATAGATAAAGCTGTAGCAGGCAAACATATTAGCTTGTAAGGAGACTGAAATATCTGAGAGCCTTCACAGTTCTTAAAAGTACTTAAATACACTTTACATGATTATTTGTTTTAACCTTCTATTTTTTTTTTTTTTNTGGGAGAAAGTCACTCTTCATTTCTCCTTCAAGTCTATTCACAAGGTATAGAATTCTAGGTTAGTGGGTTTTTTCCCTCTCATTACTTTAAATATTTAATACATTTTTTTAAACTTGCACTATTTCTAAGAAGTCAAAATATAACCCTTAACTTTGCTCTTCTATAAATAAGATTTTTTCCCCCTCTAGTTCTTTCAAAATTACTTTTTATCTTTGATTTTCCAAAATTTGACAATGATATACTAAGATGTAGTTTTGTTTTATTTTGTGTTTTTGGCAATTGTCCTGTTTGGTGTTTTTGAGATTCCTGAATCTGTAGTTTCCTGTTTGAGTTAATTTGGAGGAAATTCTTCATCTTGTTGCTTCAAATATTGCTTTCCTTCCTTGCTTCCTCTCTCTCTTCCCTCCCTCCCTTTCTGGTATTCCCATTAAACATATTTTACATTTCTTATAGTTGTTCCTCAGTCGTTGAATATTCCGTTCCATTTTTAAAGTCATTTTTCCTCTTTGCTTTTCAGTCTTGGAAGTTTCTATTGACATATCCTCAAGCCTAGAGATTCTTTCCTCAGCTATGTCAGCTCTACCAATGAGCCTTTCAAAGGCACTCTTCATTCCTTCTATGGTGTTTTTCTAGAATTTCTTTTTGATTCTTAGACTTTCTTGGTTACAGTATTCCTTTGTTCTTGCTTATTAACTACTTTTCGTGTTAGAGTTGTTAGCATGCTAATCAGTTATTTAATATTCCTACTTTGATAATTCAAACATTCTTGCATATTTGACTCTCTTGGTTTTGTCTTTTCAAACTATATTTTTTGACATTTTGTTATGCCGTGTAGAGATTTACTGATAACTAGGGATCTTCCCTGGAGAAGGCAATGGCACTCTACTCCAGTACTCTTGCCTGGAAAATCCCATGGACAGAGGGAGCCTGGTGGGCTGCAGTCCATGGGGTTGCAAAGAGCCGGACATGACTGAGCGACTTCACTTTCACTTTTCACTTTCATGCATTGGAGAAGGAAATGGCAACCCGCTCCAGTGTTCTTGCCAGGAGAATCCTAGGGACGGGGGAGCCTGGTGGGCTGCGTCTATGGGGTCGCACAGAGTCGGACACAACTGAAGTGATTTAGCAGAAGCAGCAGCAGCAACAGGGATCTTCCTAGGTGGCTCAGTGGTAAAGAATCCAAATGCAGATGATTCAAGAGATGCGAATTTGATTCCTGGGTGGGGAAGGTCCCCTGGAGGAGGAAATGGCAACCCACTACAGTGTTCTTGCCTGGGAAACCCCATGGACAGAGGAACCAGGTGGGTGCAATCGATGGGGTCACGAAGAGTCAGACAAAAGTGAGCAACTGAGGATGGCTCATCATGGACGTGACATACTGGGTAAAAGGAACTGTGATAAGTACACCTTTAGTAATGTGATAGTAAGGAGTTAGGAGGGGAATTTCTGTAGTCCTGTAATTATATCTCAGTCCCTGGACTGTGAACTTCACAATTACTTCTCAGTTTTGCCTCAGCCTACCCATATATGGTGGGACAGAGGCCTAGAGTTGAGTACTTGGTTCTCTTATGGAAGGACAAAGGGAGCTGTAGTTGAGGTTTCTTTCCCCTCACATAGATCCAGCGAGATTTGGATATCCCTTCCCCAGGTAGGTTAGGAATTAATATAACCCAGCAGATTATACTGTAGCAGAATAATTGTGTCTGAGGGCAGACCTTGTTAGGAAGAACAGAATGCTCTGGCATGTGTCAAAATGGTACTTTCCCCTTCCCACTAGAAGAACCAACAGGAAATTTTCACTGTGAGGACCTGGTAAGGTTTGTGGAGATAAAATGCACAGAAGTGGGGTGGGGGTGGCTACTATGATTGGGTTCTCCCAGAGATGAAAGCAATTTTGGGGGATAGATTTTTTTAGAGCACTTTTAGATTTGTAGCAAAATGGAGAGGAAGTTGTATGCTCCCTGTCCCCACACATGCTTGGCTTCCCTTATTAGCAATATTACCCACTGGCATGATACATTTGTTACAATTGATGCAAAGTCTGTAGTTTACGCTAGTGTTCGCTCTTGGTTCACTATGGGTCCCTTGCGTTTTTTAACCCTTAGACTTGTCTAGTGAGCCTTCAGCAGTTCATCAGCTACAGTTCAGTTTTCCCCACCTGCCATAGGTTCCCCTTGGAGGGTTCTACTGATGAGTTTCCAAACTATTGATTCTTGTACCTACCTGTCTGTCTCTTCAATTTGGGCTTTGCCCTGTGTCCTCACTTCTCTGATGAATGTAAGAAGAGCTTCTGATTTTTCCATTTGATCATGTTTTTAACCTCTTGTTAGGGCAGAGAGGTGACATCTAATCTCCTAAATCGCTGGATTGGAAACCAGAAGTCACCAAAACTTTTTATTGTTTGCCTTTTAACATTTTAGCCATCCTAGTAGGTGTGGGGTGTGTGGCTGTAGTCTTTATTTGCATTCTCTTAGTCACTAATGATACTCAACATGGTACATATAATTTTAAGGAGCACTTATAAGATTTTTTATTGAGCTGAATTTCATTGTTTTATGATAAGCAGATGGAGTCTTTCAATGATTGGGTGATCTCCCATTTAATTTTGCCAGCCAGCTTGCATTTAGATACTTTTGAGAGATCCTTTTCTTGTTGGTTTTGATTGAGCTCTTCTTCACGATACATGTGGCGTGAGGAATGAACAATAGATGCTTAGGCTTGTATCTCATTGTCACTAATATGCATTTTAGCCAGGCAAATGTTGATAACAAGTGATCAGAAAAAAATCTGGATCTCATAGGGAAGGTTGAGATTTTGAGAGTATCTATTGTGTTCTGTTTGGGGCTGCAGTTTCTTGGGGAAAACAGCCCTCCATCAGTTCATGTCATCTTGATGATGCTTACAATCATGCCTGCTCCTCACTCACCTACAGCCTCCACTCCCCAGATTACAGGGATGAACACAGAGCACATAACTCTGACATGGCCAATTGTACTGTATAACGCACAACTTTTTAAAAATCATATTGTCCTGACACCATCTCTCCTTCATTTCAGTGTATACAGCTCCCTCAAAGTCTTCAAGATCTTTGAGGGAAAAAGGCTCTGAAAGCAAGTGATAAATGCAAAATATTAAATTTGGCATGATTTTAGAAATATCATAAACGTATCTCAGTGAATATACATGTGTATCTCCCATTCAGTCATGCCTTTGTTTCTTTCCAGGTGAGTTGTGCCTTTTGGTGAAGATGTTGGCTGGAAGAAAACTGCTAAAATATTATTTCAGAGGTGTGGTTAATTTGTACTCATCCACTTGTCTTAGAGGCAATTCAGATTTCATGGCCTTGGTCAGCCAGTATTGGACATATGTGTCATTTCTTCATTTCTGTGTCAAAACAACAAAAGGTAATAAGACTTTAACACTTACTTTAATATGTATATATGTAAACTATTGGAAAAAAAACATACCGGTGTCAAATATCTACAAAGTATGCTAGCTGCTCAGTCATGTCTGACTGTTTGCAACCCCATGGACGATAGCCCACCAGGCTCCTCTGTCCATGGAATTTTCCAGGCAAGAATACTGAAGTAGGTTTCCATTTCCTCCTCCAGGAGATATTCCCAACCCAGGGATTGAACCGTGGTTTCCTGCCTATAAGAAAAGTGGTAATTTCAAAATTATCAGGAGCTACTCAGATCAGAGGTCTTTGAAAGAAGGGGATATGTGTTTTTTTTGTTTCCTTGACAGCAGATTAAGGAGTTAATCACAGTGGGACGATCTCCCTTGAAGTCAGATTGCTAGTGAGTCAGCTAACAGAGGGAACGGACGGGTGTGGAGCTCCAATCCCATGTTAAGCACTGGATGCATCCAAGCACATGATTTCATTTTGTCTTGCAAAGAGCCCACTGAAGAAAGTATGGTGATACCGTTCTTGTAGATGAGCAAACTGAGGTTCAGCGATCTTAAATAAATTTTTTATTAATTTTTCCCATTAATTTTTTTCCCTCTCTACCCATCTCACCCAGATGATAATCTGTGAATGGGTACAGTGCTGGCTGTACAATAATCATCCTGGTGAATTGTTTAAAATGTAAATTCTAGAACTCTCACTCCTGAAGATCTTAACTTGATAGGTTTAGATTCAGATATTCTTCTTTTATGCCCAATTGATTCCATTTACATTGCCAAGTTCAGAACATCTCTTTACCGCATGATCTCAAACTGGTTCAGGGAGTTCATTTGGTTTCATCTCTTACTGGGGATTATTTGAAAAGGCTGTTCAGAGAGTCCTGTGTTGAAAGTGTTCTGAGGCTGATGGGAAAGTATTCCGTGATCCATTAGTGATGGCTGAGGCCAGATGGAAGGAATAGACTCCTCCTGCCAAATATCAGCCAACTGTGATCTAGATGGTGACAGTTGGTAGGTGGGTGAGGAGGGGAAAAAAAAAAAAGGAATGTAGAGAATATCAGTTACATTTTGATTAAAAAGTGTCTGGGAACATACTAAATATTTTATCCAGCTCTATGTAACCCTCTCAGCTATATCAGAAACCTGAATGTAGCTCTTGGAAAAATACTAGTGATGACCAAAATACAGACAGCCAAATAAAGGAGGTGAGCCAAAACACTTTCAAATCTCCAAGATCCTGAGTTCCTGCACCATCCCAGTTCCATGGGAGTGCCTGCGCCAGGAGTACTGGGAACTCCGTGTGAGAGCAGAGGCCACGTGCTCACGTTCTTTCTGTTGCAATATTATTTTTGTGGCAGGAGATTTTGTGGCCTTATGCATTTCAGCAATGGATCAAATATTTCTTATTATTTCAAATGTTTCAGGAGAAAATATTTTATAGTTTCAAATGTCTTTGATAGTTTTGAATTGTGTGTGCTGATTTTTCACATTTTATTACTCAGTTTTGATGATCAGATATATTGCATTGTTTTTGGAGAAATCAGTTTAGAAGTTGGGTCTGTAAATACATACCTAAGTAGATACGATGGCAGTCCTTTCTTAGATATATTCATAGAAAGATATGGGCAAAGTTGTGCCTGTAAATAGAGAAAGGCTTCTTTGAGGGTTTAATTATCTGTGGCAGTATAGTCTTTCTTAAGGGAGAACTCTGTTTTGCGAGTCACTTAGTCCAGGAGAACTGTGCACACAGCTTCTTCCTGTAACACTAGAAACTAGGGGTTCTGCAGTCATTATTTTAGTGACCACCAGCAGGTAAGCTACAGCAGAAAGATGTATTTCTGTTCTCATCAATTTTGCTTTCCTTGTTGACTTTGTTACTTCCTTGTGGACATTGTTACTTCCTTCTGTCTACTTGGAGTCGGTCATAAGGTCACTTTGCACAGCCAGTGTCAGGGATGACCTTTGAACTGCTTAGTTATCCCACTACTTTTAGAAAAATGGTAAAAGACTCTATATAGCAAATATAAAGAGAAAGATGTTGCAGTTGACTAGTGATGTCTATCACCAGATCAGAATTGGGAAGTTGCAGCACATGGTTAGTATATTTACCACCTTTGATTCATATCAGTAACAGTGGCTAGGTGAATGAAAAATAAAATATATCAGTCATGGTGTTGTTAGTATCAGCATGAAGGTAAGAAAAAGGAAAAAACTGAACAAGAGGAATGGCATATATTATCTGGATGTAATTTGCACAAAACCCAAACTCAGCCTTCACAAATCTTTACAGTGCCAGAATTATTGAAAATTTAAAAGTAAAATTCATAAATACTTATAGATATAACTGCTAAATGAATTTTAGAAATATATTTGACTTTGAATTAGGCATGCATTTTTTTGTCTTTGTTAATAGCAATGTTCCCCATTTCAAAACCTGTAAGATGTGAGTTCCTAGAAAAATCAAGTTGGAAAAATAGTATATTACTTTGCCCTTCATTCATCAGGATCTGGAAATTGGTCATTACGTTGGTAAACAGTTTGAAGTTTGGACAGAACCCTCAGTTTTATCCTTGTAGTAACTGAGACTCAATGGTTCTAAAGACAATTACTTTTACTGTATAAGCTAACTGAAAAAGTGATTAATAACTGTCACTGCTTCAGAGATTGGATTTTGTAGCAACCTTTTTTTTTTTTTTTTTTTTACTAGCACTACATTCTGATACTTTTGATGGAGAGAGCTAGAGTAATATTGAAGAATTGTTCACAGCTACTCACACGAGGGACTTTTACATTTGTAAACAAAAATTACCTTTATCAAAGCAAATACTAAGAGAATATTTTAACCTGTGTTACACAATATAATGCATTTCTGATATATTCTGGGTGAATGGGAAAAGTAATCGACTGAGAGAAAACTTAGTGGTTGGTAGACTAAATGAAAGAAAAAGTAAGGCCATACAACAAAAATGTTTTGTGCAATGATTCAATGGGATTTTTAAATTAAAGTTCCCATTTGCCTCAAACTGGAAAACATGCTGAACTCTCAGTATTTCCTAAAGGCATTGGAATTTTTTTTTTTTTTTTGTCCCTTTGAAAGCATCACATTTAAGGCAATGAACAAAACAAGGAAACCCTCTAAATGCCTGATTGGGAATCTAAGCTGAAGCCAAGACACATGTTGAAATTAGAGCTACCATTGCCTTACCATGGCTTGATTTCTGGTTTTCTCATTTGATGTCATACATGCGTTTCCTGTTGTGCTTATTAAAAAGAATATCTTATATCAGATCACATTTCCTACAAATATCAACCAAGAACTAATCTCCCAGCTTGCAGATCAACTTTTAAACGTGATTGTGCATCACATTGTAATAGGAGAAGGAATGGTTATTTAATAAATGGTGCTGGGTAATTAATTAACTACTTGGGCTACACTTCATGTTGTGGGGAAGAGAAAGAAAGGGAAGAGAGGGGAAGAGAAGGAAGAGAGATAGAGAAAGAAAGAAGGGAAGTAAAGAAGGGAGGAAAGAAGAGAGAAAGAATGAGAAAAGGAAGAAGGGAGACAGGAAGGGAGAGAGGGAGAGGTAGGGAAGAAGGAAGGAAGGAGAGAAGAAAGGAAGGAAGAGAAAGGTAAGAACTTCCAGAATGATTAGGGAAGCAAATGTTAAGCATGAAACCACAAGACAGAGGGGAAAATGTTTACTTTAGGAATCCTGTTTTCTAAGTAACAAACTAAATCACAAAAAAATGACTTCACTACAGAAAAACTGAAAGAATAAATCACTGTCAGAAACTGTCAGTCAAGAAAGAAGCAAATAACAAAGTGAGAAAATATCTATGTCACATAGAACAAACTAGGGATTCACAGCCTAAACATATAAAGGATTACTAGAATACATAAGAAAAAAGATCCCAACAGCTTGAAGAAAATAGCCATAGAGTTTTGTTCATAGTTCTTTCAAATAGATATTGCAAATAAGATGAAATATTTCACTTCACTGGTAAGCAAAGAAATGTAAACTGAAATAAGATGTTATTTTGACTAAATACTTGGGAAACATAGATATACTAAGTAACTAGGATTTGTAGAATAAGAACATTCACACACAGTGTAAATTGCCATACATATTGAAGATACCCAAAAAGTTCATAAGTTTTCCAGTTATTCCCATTATAGGAACCTATCCAGTGAAACTGTCGTGTATGCATATTGTTATTCTAATGCTATTCATGGTAAACAATCCAAATATCCAATTATAAGAAATGTTTATATAATCTAATCAACCACTGTGTAACCCCCAAACAAGCACTACCAGCATCACCAGGCAAATTGTTAGAAATGTACATTCTTGGCTCTATTTGATACCTATTGACTTGGAAACTGAGGTAGACCAAGCATTCACAAAGCCTTCAGAATAATTCTGATGCATACAAAGGCTTGAGAATCACCAATGTACTGGAGTATTTACAGACACTCACAATGTTTTCAAAGAACATTAGCATGGAAAAATTTGTAAAACCCAACATTCAATGACCAAAAGGAGAATAAAATTTGTTCACATTTAGTATGATCATAGGAATTATGTATAACATGATTTCTATTTTGTAAATATTAATATATATCATATACTTAAAAGTAAAATCATTCACATATGTGTATATTCACATAAACATGCATACTAGCAGATCAAAATGCTCTCAGTATATCAGAGGAGGTGACTTTGAATTACTTCTTCTCTGCATCTTTATGTACTTTTCCAAATTCTCTTCTATGATGACATGTTATTTTTTACTATCAATAAAAGATCTTGGCCACAAACATTTTCACATGTATATGTAAATACTCAAGAGGCCGAGTTTCCCGTAACCCTAAATGTTTACTCATCTTTCATAAGGGCATTGGTTTATTGCAAAGAGAGACCCTTTCTTCAGTAACAGGTGGTGTTTTATCAGTCAGGAAAGCAGTAAGATGTGGTACTTGGGTTGACCTAGCCACAGGCAGGATGTGGCTGCAAGAGCAGAACTATAGGTCTTTGAGCAACAGCCACATCCTCCTCCCACTCGTTCTTTTTTTAGCTGATGGCAACTCCCAGGATTCTGACGTTTACCAAAAGTTCATGTTGTCTTTGCATCACTGTCATACCCTCTTCTTTCACTAGCAGTTGTTACGATAATCTTAGTACAGAGCACAGGGCATAGCAATTATGGAAAGATTAGGCATGGGAAATCTCAAATAACTAAGCTCATTTGGCCAGAATGTTCTAGCAGGGTGATACCAAGCAGAAGTGATAATCAAGTAATTTATCTTCCTATGTTAAAAGTTATCTGTCCTTTGTTATCTCAAAATACCATTGGAATTTCTTCTCTGGCTGACTTCAACTTACAGCTCTTTGAGCACACGGAAGGTTCAACCTGTTCTGCTAGTACAATGTAGTGGATCTAACATTGTTTACAATGGTCTTAAAAGTTCTTAAGTGTTGGAAACATTTTAACTGTCATAGAAAATAAATATTGTAGCAAGTATCTCCTTACTTGTCCTAATCACTGGAACAAGATAACTTTTTTTTTGCTTCCTGCTCATGTTAACACAGCAAAAAGATTAGGGGACCACCCCAACTGCTCCAGATTAACAGCTGCCTGAATGTAGGGTATGTAGGGACTAACAAAAGGTATCATTCAGCTTTTATGTGACGATCTGCCTCAGCCTCCATAGTTTTATGTTGGAGGAATTCTGTGGATAGAAATATAGTTTGAATCCTTAGCTAGGTGCAGGAACTGTTATGATTTGAATGAACAGTGGTGTTAAATGACAGTGAAATTCACTGTTAAACAACAGTGAAATTCTAAAAGAAATATCCCAAAGTCTCATAGAAAATCGGAAAGAAAGACTATACTTTTATATAGTGAACTTAAGTGTTAAATACCCTTATTAAGCCTGCTTAATAGCAATGGTCTTAGATTTCCTGTTATTCAAAATGCATAAATTTATGAGTAGGATCAGAGACGGATTTTGAAAACCTAAAATTCTTCAGATGATGGTTCATGTTTTGTACATGTAGACATTGCCATCTGAATGTTATGTCTCTGCCCTCATGTTTGATTTCCAAGGTCATTTTCGTAACTTCCTACAAATGTGCTTTGTGTCTGTGAGATATAAATGTTTGACTAAGTTTGGAAATACTCAGAAGGTTTTCAAAAGAAACCTCCGTGTTGTGTGGAAACTGACGCGATGTGTAAATGCTGAAGATAAGGTGCGTGTACAGAAAATAGAACAAAGGTAAATACAGCAAGGATCAGGATGGGAGGTGCAGTCAAAAATGAGAAACTCCAAACACCTGTGTTTTGTCAACAGTGGCTTGGCAGCTAGAATAGGAAGAACAGCGGAAGTTAAACCCATGCTGCTTTCCAGAAGTCAGCTACAAAATATGAACCCCTAGGACCAGATGGTTTTATGGCTTTGGTAAACAATAGATTTGCATAATGCTTCCTCAATAATTCTGTCAGGAGGAGTGTTGAGCTAGAAAACAATGTACTGCTGCTGCTGCTAAGTCACTTCAGTCGTGACCGACTCTGTGCGACCCCATAGATGGCAGCCCACCAGGCTCCCCCATCCCTGGGATTCTCCAGGCAAGAACACTGGAGTGGGTTGCCATTTCCTTCTCCAATGCATGAAAGTGAAAAGTGAAAGGGAAGTCGCTCAATCATGTCCGACTCTTAGAGACCCCATGGACTGCAGCCTACCAGGCTCCTCCACCCTTGGGATTTTCCAGGCAAGAGTACTGGAGTGGGGTGCCATTGCCTTCTCCAAGAAAACAATGTACAGTTGTGTCTTTTTTGAAAACCAGCTCTCCAAAAGGCCAACTGGTAATTAGGGAGACACCAACATGTTGGGAAGGACAGAGTTTGTAATGAACTATTATCAGACCATCTTGACTACAAGGTAATTGTAAATACCAATATGTTTGGAAGTCTTAGGTCTCCCCTGGTGGCCATATTATAAACTGATCATCTTACAGAAACAAGGGCTTCTCTCATTTCAGGCACTACCTCCCTAGGGTTTCCTTGTTTGTTCTGATTTTGTAGCTTCCTTTGAGTTTTGTTTCTAAGGCTTGGGTGACTGCCATTTGGTTTCTCTTCAAGAAGAATCAACAAACCACTTAACACTGAGTTCTTTTCTAGTTTACGCATGCATCACTACTCCCTATTGATCTCAGGATGTGGGATTCCCCATACACCTTTTGAACAAAATCCTCCATTTCAACAAGTGTATAAGAACCCTCATCTACTTCATTCATTCCACTGAATTCATTGCAACAGCTATTCCCACAGGTGATTTCAACACATGCAAATACAGATTTCTAGTTTTCAACACTTGATTCAGAAACTGGGCCAGTAGAATAATGCACCAGTGAAAGCCACTTCTTCCATCCTCCAAACGTGGCAACAATCCCATCCCCACTTTTAGGTCGAATACTAAGATATTGACGTTAAAAGGGCTTGCAAACTCAAAAGCATCTAGGCCTCAGATGGGTAATATAACTAAACACTGGTGTTGAAAGGAATGACGCAAATGTGGACGACTATGGTGAAGTGGCAAGTCTGGCCTAAAGATGGGTCAGCAGCTCTCCAACTCTTAAAAATTGTTGCTGTGTAATAAACTAGCCTCCAAAATGTCAGATCTCCTGGATTTTCAAGAAAAGTAAAATTAATTAAAAAAAAAAACCCTCAGTTTTGTGAGCATGGAGATGACTTTTCAAAGGTAGCAATGAAGTGTGAATTTTAATAATATCATAAGGGACAAACAAAACACTTCTGTGAACAGAATTTATCTTCTGAAGTATCAGGTTTGAGCCCTACCTCAGTCTCTAAGGCTGTGCTGTCCAGTAGAAATATGAGTTTACATGTGTGATTGAAAACTTTCCACTGGCTCTATTAAAAAATAAAAAGAAACATACAATTATTTTTCGTATTTTGTTTAACCTAGTTATCCACACTATTGTCATTTTTCATGTGTAATCATTATAAAAATTATTAATGAGCTATTTTGCACTCTTTTCATGTGTTTAGTCTGAGGTTTAGCATGCATTTTACGTATATAGCATATTTCACTTTTTACTGGCCACAATTCAATTGCTTAATAGCCACATGTGACTAGTGGCTCCATATTGGACAGCACAGCTCTAAGGCTTAGAGTAACTGCTCTTTCATATGGATAAAGATCAGGCAAGTCCTTGATTAGAAAAAGTAGCATGATCTTTGGGCATCAGAGCTCCTCTTGTTCCTGCCCAACAAGCTACTACTGCCATTTTGGCAACATCCCATTGTAGCTGCCAGCGTAGTTACAGGAGGCAAACAGAAGGAAGGATATGTTCAAGGGATATGTTTTCCCAAGGAATGGTGTAAGCAACTTTGGCTGTTGCTTGACTTACGTGAAACAAAATCATTGGAGTGTCTTGGGAAGTCACTTAACACATATGACTTTTCACCATAACGTAAAAAATGATAATCCATCCTCTGCTTGTGACATCTAGTAAGAGGCGACTACCTAAGTTAACCTTTGTTATTACTGGATTCTTTCACTTTATAGTCTTTTGTGTCAGGTAAAAATGATTTGACTAAGTCTAGAACAAAATATAAGTGAGGAAAACAATGGGGAGATAAATATTAAATCAAAGTGAAGCAAATAAATCACAACAAAACAAGGAAAAGAAACATCTTTCTAAGTTATTCAAAGATTGAGTGGATTTCCTTGAGTTCCTTATATCTAAAGAGGTCCAAGGAACAATTGTACAAATAATTGGTGAGTTTCTTAAAGCATATATATTGCATGATTGGATAATTTTTGCTGCTCTGAGATCTGTAATAGGTATAATAATAATAAAGTGTGTAATATGTACACACATATTCCAAAAATTCAGACAAATATTACACATTTGTGTGTGCTATTTTGAAATTTGAAATGTTAGTATGTTGTTTTAATTTGCATTTTTCTATTTCAAATGGAATTGAGCATATTTGCATTTTTTAGCAATTTGGAGTTTCTTTTTTGTGAGCTCTGGTTCCTATTCTTTTCTTATTTTCCTGTTAGATGCTTGTCTTTCCTTTTTGGGTTTTCAGATACAAATAATTGTAGGTTGTATGTGTTGTACATAGTTTCTCCCTACTTCTGTCTGATAGAGTTTTATCTTTTTAAGTGTCTTTGAAGAACAAAGTTCTTTAATTTTAATTTAACTTAAATTATAAATCTTTATCTTTTATGATTATTTCCTTTATGCTTGTTTAAGAAATCCTTCCCTACTCTGAAGTCATGAAGCTGGATTTTATTATTAACTTTTTTTCATTTTTCTTTTACATTTGTCTTTCATCTACTTAGGATGAATAGTTGTATTGGTGAAGGTAGGGTCCAATTGTTCTTTCAGGTACCAAATTGTCACAATTCTGTTTATCATTCTTCCCTGCTGAACTGACTAGTTAAGTGTTCATTTGTGTCCTTATCCTTGACTCTCTTTAATGGTCTTTCAGTCAATTCAATGGCCCTTGTTCCAGTCTGAAACTGTCTTCACCTCTATGAATTTATGTCTTGATGTCTAGTAAAGCAACTTCTCCCAGATGCTTCTTCTTCATGGATGCCTTAGTTATTCTTGTCCTTTATATCACTTCATGTAAATTCTAGAATTTGCTCATTAAATTCTAGAGTGGGAATGAAGGGTAGGGTTTGGGGCTTGGGGTTTGGATTTGGGTTGCATTGAATCTATAGACCAATTTGAATGGATTTAACAACTTATATTAAGTCTGCCAACCTATGTTTATGGTATGTCTCCACTTATTTGGGCTCTTTTAATATTCCTCAATAAAGTTTCTTTGTAGAGGTTTTGTATTTCTCTTACTAGATTTATTTTTAAATACTGTACTTAAAAATTAATAGACTTTATTTTTTAGAGCAGTTTTAGATTCACAACAAAATTGAGCAGAGGGTACAGGGATTTCCCAACTGTCTCCTGCCTAACCACTTTCCCCATTATCAATATCCCCCAACAGAGTGAGATTTATAATTGAAGAACCTACATTGACAGATCATTATTACCAGAAGTCCATAGTTTACAGTAGGATTCATTCTTTATATTATACTTTCTGTATACTGCATATGTTTTAATGTAGTGGAAAATGTTATATTTTAACCTCATTTTCTAATTGTTTGTTGCTGGTATAGAAACGCAAATTTATGTGTGTTAATTTTTCATCTTACAATTTGGTAAACTGTTAGTAATCCTAATAATAATAATAATACAGATTATTTTGAAGATTTAAAAATATGTAGTCATATTATTTGCAAATGACAGTTTTGTCTTGCTTTCAAATTCTTAAACCTTTATTTCTCTTGCTATGTGGTGGTCTGTGGTAGTCATATGTAGGCCAACATTCAGCTCAGTTCAGTTGCTCAGCTGTGTCGGACTCTTTGCAACCCCATGAATCGCAGCACACCAGGCCTCCCTGTCCATCACCAACTCCCAGAGTTCACTCAGATTCACGTCCATCAGTCAGTGATGCCATCCAGCCATCTCATCCTCTGTCGTCCCCTTCTCCTCCTGCCCCCAATCCCTCCCAGCATCACAGTCAACTCTTCGCATGAGGTGACCAAAGTACTGGAGTTTAAGCTTTAGC
>SJYV01024581.1:304529-397618 GCA_006410875.1 Neotragus pygmaeus | reverse complement strand
TTTTCCAAATTTGCTGGCATATTGAGGGCAGCACTTTCATAGCATCATCTTTCAGGATTTGAAATAGCTCTACTGGAATTCCATTGCCTCCACTAGCTTTGTTCGTAGTGATGCTTTCTAAGACCCACTTGACTTCACATTCCAGGATGTCTGGCTCTAGGTGAGTGGTAACACCATCCTGATTATCCGGTTTGTGAAGATCTTTTTTGTACAATTCTTCTGTGTATTCTTGCCACCTCTTCTTAATATCTTCTGCTTCTGTTAGGTCCATACCATTTCTGTCCTTTATCAAGCCCATCTTTGCATGAAATGTTCCCTTGGTATCTCTAATTTTCTTGAAGAGATCTCCACTCTTTCCCATTCTGTTGTTTTCCTCTGTTTCTTTGCATTGATCGCTGAGGAAGGCTTTCTTTTCTCTTCTTGCTATTCTTTGGAACTCTGCATTCAGATGCTTATATCTTTCCTTTTCTTCTTTGCTTTTCACTTCTCTTCTTTTCACAGCTATTTGTAAGTCCTCCCCAGACAGTCATTTTGCTTTTTTGCCTTTCTTTTCCATGGGGATGGTCTTGATCTCTGTCTCCTGTACAATGTCATGTACCTCATTCCATAGTTCATCAAGCACTCTATCAGATCTAGGCCCTTAAATCTATTTCTCATTTCCACTGTATAATCATAAGGGATTTGAGTTAGGTCATACTTGAATGGTCTAGCGGTTTTCCCTACTTTTTTCAATTTAAGTCAAGACCACATGCCCGAAGGGCAGTGGCCGAGAGGAGCCACCCCACATCCGAGGCCAGGGGCGGCGGCCTGGAGGAGCAACCCCACGTCCACGGAGCAGTGGCTGCACGGATGCAGGAGGGCCTAGAGGAGCCATTCCACGTTGAATGTCAGGAAGGGCAGTGGTGAGGAGATATCCCTCATCCAAGGTAAGAAGCAGCAGCTGTGCTTTGCTGGAGTAGCCGTTAAGAGATACCCCAAGCCCAAGCTAAGAGAAACCCAAGTAAGATGGTAGTTGTTGCAAGAGGGCATCAGAGGGCAGACATGAAACCATACTCACAGAAAACTAATCAATCTAATCACACTAGGACCACAGCCTTGTCTAACTCAATGANTATTGGGCACCTACTGACCTGGGGAGTTCCTCTTTCAGTATCCTATCATTTTCCCTTTTCATACTGTTCATGGGGTTCTCAAGGCAAGAATACTGAAGTTGTTTGCCATTCCCTTTTCCAGTGGACCACATTCTGTCAGACCTCTCCACCATGACCTTCTGTCTTGGGTGGCCCCACATGGCATGGCTTAGGTTCATTGAGTTAGACAAGGCTGTGGTGCATGTGATCATATTGGCTAGTTTTCTGTGATTATGGTTTCAGTGCGTCTGCCGTCTGATGCCCTCTAGACAAATACTTCAAAGTAAAACAGGGCCCTCTTCCCTCTGCCCTGAAAAGCTGGAGATAATCAGATTTTCCCCCACCAAAAATTAGTTTTCCTTTTGTGTGTGTGAAAGTTACTCAATCATGCCTGACTCTTTGCAACCCCATGGACCATAGCCCACCAGGCCTCTGCATCTGTGGGATTTTCGAGGTAAGAGTACTGGAGTTGGTTGCCATTTCTTTCTCCAAAGGATCTACCTGACCCAGGAATTGAACCCTGGTCTCCTGCATTGCAGGTAGTCTCTGTAACATCTGAGGCACCAGGGAAACTTTTTCCTTTAGTAAAATTTCATAAAAATGGAATAGCAGAATGTGTAACTTTGGATAAGGTAGCTTAAAAACAGCTAAATAATTGAGATTTATCTGTATTTTTGCATATATCAGTATTTCATTCCTTTTTATGGCTGATTAGATTTCCAGTAGATGAATATACTAGAGAGTTTAAGTCATTTTCCTAGAAATAGATACTTAGGCTGGTCCTAGTTTCAGGCTTCTCTAAATAAAGCTTTTGTGAAAATTCTTTTACAAATACTTTGTAAACATATTTTTGAATATTCCTGGGCAAATACATAGATTTGCTAGATCATTTGGTAGGTGTATAATCAATGTTTTTAATAGGAAAAAAAATCAAGCAACAGCAACAAAACATAGACCTTAGACAAAGTCATTGTTCCATTTTGTTTTCACAAACATTATATAGTAGCTAGTTGTCATATATCATCTTCAAAACTTTTAGTTTTAATATTATATATCTTGGAAAATATATCTTTAAACTGACTTTCTCTGATGCTCTATGAACTTCATGATATTTGGTATCTAAATCTTTATCCAAATTTGAAAACTTCTAGTTATGGTTTCTGTAAATAAATTTTCTGTTCTATCCTTCCATTTCTTTCTTTCTTTCTTTTTTACTCATCTCCTCTGGAACTCCAATAATTTACATATTCCCATGGATCATGTAAGCTTTCTTTTCTCCTTCTTATTCTTTCTTTAGCTGTGTCAAGGAGACTAATTTCAAGTTTCTGTCTTCAGTCTCACAGATTCTTTCTCCTGTTTGATCAATCTGCTGTTGGTGATCTTTACTGCAAATTTCATTTTATTCATTGTTTCTTCAGCAACAGAATATCCATTTGATTTTTTTTACCATATTTTTTAGATTTATTTAGAATTCTATATTTACTTAGTATAACTTAAAAAATTAGGCTTTGTCTTATACAATTTTTTCTGTATTTATTTATTTTTATTTTTTATATGTTACATCCCATGACTTATTTATTTTTTATTATGTAACTGGAAGGTTGTATCTATTCNACCATATTTTTTAGATTTATTTAGAATTCTATATTTACTTAGTATAACTTAAAAAATTAGGCTTTGTCTTATACAATTTTTTCTGTATTTATTTATTTTTATTTTTTATATGTTACATCCCATGACTTATTTATTTTTTATTATGTAACTGGAAGGTTGTATCTATTCTTCTTTTTTTTTAATTATTTTTTTAATTTGACTTTACAATACTCTATTGGCTTTGCCATACATCGACATGAATCCACCACAGGTGTACACAAGCTCCCAATCCTGAATCCCCCTCCCACTTCCCACCCCACAACGTCTCTCTGGATCATCCCCGTACACCAGCCCCAAGCATCCTGCATCCTGTATCAAACACAGACTGGTGATTCGTTTCTTACATAATAGTATATATGCTTCAATGCCATTTGATTTTTTTTAATGATTTCAATACTTCTGTTAAACTTCTCATTTTGATCATATATAGCTTTTCTGATCTTTTTGAATTGTCTTTTTGTATGTGTGTTTGTATGTGGGTTTCATAACTCATTGAGTTTCTTTCATATAGCTATTTTGAATTATTTGTCAGGTAAATTGCAGATCTCTAACCCTAAGAGGTGGCAAGAATACACAGAATAATTATACAGAATGATCTTAATGACTGAGATAATCACAATGATGTGGTCACTCACCTAGAGCCAGTTAGGGCAAGTGTACTTTAGGAAGTATTACTATGAACAGAGCTAGTGAAGGTAATGGAATTCCAGCTGAGGTATTTAAAATCCTAAAAGATGATGCTGTTAAAATGCTTCGCTCAATGTCAGCAAATTTGAAAAATGCAGCAGCGGCCACAGATTGGAAAAGCTCAGTTTTCATTCCAATCTCAAAGAAGAGCAATGCCAAAGAACGTTAAAACTACCATACAGTTCTGCTAATTTCACATGCTAGCTTAGGTTATTCTCAAAATCCTTCAAGCTGCACTTCAGCAGTTCATGAACTGAGAACTTCCAGATATACAAGCTGAGTTTTGAAGAGACAGAGGAATCAGAGATCAAATTGCCAACATTCATTCGGTCATGGAGAAGGCAAGGGAGTTCCAGAAAAATGTCTACATTTGCTTCTTTGACTATGCTCAAGCTTTTGATCATGTGGATCACAAAAAAAAAAAAAAAAAAAAACTGTGGAAAAATCTTAAGGTGATTGGAGTGACAACCCTACATGTCTTCTGAGAAACCTGTATAATGGTCAAGAAGCAATAGTTAGAACCAGGCAGGAGAAAATTGACTGGCTCAAAATTGGGAAGGGAGTATGACAAGGCTTTATAATGTCACCCTGTTCATTTAAATTCTATGCAGAGTATATCATGCAAAGTGCTGTGTTGAATGAATCAGAAGCTGGAGTTAAGATTGCCAGAAGAAATATCAGCAATATCAGATATGCAGATAATACTATTCTAATGGAAAAAAGTGAAGAGGAATTAATGAGCCTCCTGTGAAACAGGAGAGTGAAAAAGCTGGTTTGAAACGAGATATTAAAAAAAGCTAAGATCATGGCATCCAGTCCCATCAGTTCAGTTCAGTTCAATCGCTCAGTCATATCCAGCTCTTTGTGACCCCATGAATTGCAGCACGCCAGGCCTCCCTGTCCATCACCACCTCCTGGAGTTTACTCAAACTCATGTCCATCGGGTCAGTGATGCTATCGAGCCATCTCATCCTCTGTCATCCCCTTCTCCTCCTGCTCCCAATACTTCCCAGCATCAGGGTCTTTTCCAATGAGTCAATTCTTCACATAAGGTGGCCAAAGTATTGGAGTTTCAGCTTTAGCATCAGTCCTTCCAATGAACACACAGGACAGATCTCCTTTAGGATGGACTGGTTGGATCTCCTTGCAGTCCAAGGGANATAATCTATGTTTGGTTAATAAAGATATTGATGTAGAGCTATAACCTCTTAACTACAAATCTAAAATCCAAAATTTCAAAAACAAAAACCTAAGTTCTATGATGTTTAGTGATAAAAGTTACCTTGGACTGAAATGAGGATATTTATAGGCCTACATTTATCTCATTCCATTTGAATATTCCTGTATTTCTCTGATGTATTGATGTGTTAGATTACGGGCTGTTGCTTTGAATGCCTACTGGGAATGTCTTCTCATATATTTTTTGTCCCCTGTACTGGACTTCTAAAATTGGAAAACATTTAAATTATATGCAAAACACATATTCTTCCAAGAATTTAAGGTAAGGGGTTATGGATCTGTAGATACCTTTTTTGTTGTTTGTTTTTTGACTTACTAGGTATTTGACACTGGGAAAAAGGATTTACATGCTAGACAGTGCCTTTCAAGTTTCAATATTGATTTAACCTTTCAATCTACAAATTTGAGATAATTACAATTTTTATAAAGTCATTAGTAAGAGCCATGACTATCACGTTACGTAGTGTTCTCTCTTTGAATAAAATATATTTATTTCTGGTGCTCAAGTAGGAGAAGCTATTGCTCCTGAATATTTAGCCTTGTGCACATTTCTTTGTTCCTTGCTAGAAGTTTATAGCCATTATTGGTTCTAAGTATATGGCATACAGTTTTTTCCTACTGGTCTTGATTTTCTCATTTTTGACTTTGTGTTATGTCTTTGTTTTTCCAATCTGTTTTCTCCTGTGAATTTACTTTGTCTTCATTTTGTGCATTTTCCTTGCTTCAATTTCAGAAACAAAGCAGGAACATAGATAAATGAAATAAACAGATATATAAAAATTACATGACATTTAAAGAGTAATGTTGTTTAAACAGGGCTAAATTCATACAGAAAGAAACTCTCTGGAATGTGCATGTGCTTTGATGACTTCATAATATACTGCTCAGTTATTATCCACATTTTATGATTAGTCCTTTTATAACAATTCTTAACTTATAATTTTTGTGTTAACTGTTTTCTGCAGGAGTCTGATTAATAAAGTAGTTGGTACCAGAAGTGGTTGCAGAAAATAAACTGTCAAAATGGTATCTGAGATTGGATTGCCCATAAAGTTGAAAATTGCAGAGAGAACTTTCTGGTGAGGGAAACATGTGCCACAAATAAATCTATGATGTGCAGTGGAGTCAGACTTACTCAAACAGCCATCAGCAGTAGTGCCTGAGGAAGGCATGAAATTAGGACAGTAATTCCAAGATTTTAATATACATACAAACCACTGCAATTTCTTGTTAAAATCTGTTGCTGATACAATAGATCTGTGACGATGTCTAAGAGGCTGCATTTGTATCAAGCTCCCAGGTGATACTGATACAACAGAATAATATCACATATTAAGTAGCAGGAATTAGGAAATTAAGTGGCTGTAGCACTCAGCTTCTATGGCAACAGTAGTAATGATAAAGATTGAGGAGTCAGCTGGATCCTTCTTATGTCTCTAGAGATGTAAGTAGGGTAAATAGAGATATTGAAAGTTATGAATACACATTTGAGAAGAAATGTGGAGATTATCAGGTCTCCTTGCAGTCCTGAAGTTATTTGGCATGTGCTTTGGTGCAGGGAAGATACGGCTCAGGATCACACTTACGGTCTATCTGACAATCAGGATGACAAAATGGTAGTGACCACTGAATGCTATGTTTTAAAAGGTGAAGTAAAGGCATGAGTGGGGAAGGAACAGACCCCAGATACAGGAACTTTTTAGCAGAAATGGGTAAGGCTGAGACCTTGGAACATTTGTATTCCCCAAGAACCTTCAAATTCATTTTTGGCAGAGATGGGGCATCTCTGCCACTTAAGGGTACCAGACTTCCTCAACATAAAAAATTCCCAATTACTCTGGCACAGTTTTCTCTCAAGATGATGGCTGCTCTCTCCCTGGCCCACCTTCATCTGTTCATTGCCTCCAGGACGAGTGAGTCTAAGAGTTGTATTCCAAGATAGCCTAGACTGGCACTGAGGGTATAAGATCTTTTTTAGGAGAAAACAAAATTAGGTGGGGAAAAAAAAAAAAAGACATCATTGATTTTATTAGAAAAAGCCTGGGCAATGTGTGTGAAAGTGTTACACCAAGGACATAGAAATATAAGGCTTGATCAGGCCAAATTAATTGCCAGGAGTGTAGTCATACTGGATTTGGCCTCTGTTGCACTTTTGAATAATCTGCGAATGGTAATCAGGTTACATTATCCAAAACTAAGTTTCTTTCTTATGCTAAAATCACATAAAATTTACCATTGTGACCATTCTTAGTTGTCACAACAGTTCAGTACTGTTAAGTATATTCATATTTCTGTAACACAGATCTCCAGAACTTTATCGTCTTGCAAAACTGAAACTCTCTACCCATTAAATGATTCCTCTTTTCTCCCTCTGCCTTGCCGCATTAAGTGGAATCAAAATGGTTCAACAACATTCTTGGCGTAGCATCTGTAGAAGAAATAGTAGGGCCCCGAGAAAACACACGTGTTGTGTTGGATATAGATGTGCGGTTTGTTCAGCATCCATACCTCCCTCCCCTGAGCCTTTGCCTCTGGACTGTGAACTTCATGAATCCTGCTTTTTTTTTTTTCTTCTCCCCTCAGGTGGGACAGATTGGCCGGAGTACACTGCAGTTGTGTATTTTCCTGGATCAATTAGGCTCTGATGATGCTCCAGCAGGTTGCTGCTGCTGCTGCTAAGTCGTTTCAGTCGTGTCCGACTCTGTGCGACCCCACAGATGGCAGCCCACTGGGCTCCGCCATCCCTGGGATCCTCCAGGCAAGAACACTGGAGTGGGTTGCCATTTCCTTCTCCAGTGCATGAAAGTGAAGAGTGAAAGTGAAGTCGCTCAGTTGTGTCTGACTCAGCGACCCCATGGACTGCAGCTGATCAGGCTCCTCCGTCCATGGGAGTTTCCAGGCAAGAGTACTGGAGTGGGATGCCATTGCCTTCTCCACTCCAGCAGGTTAGGCTCTTGTTAATTACTTCCCCCTAAAGACAGGCCTTGTTAAAACACACACACACACACACACACACACACAAAACTGTTCTGGAGTATTTCAGAATAGTTCCTTTCCTCCTCCCTCTCATGGAAGCCCAAAGGAATTTTTTTCTCTGACTTTACTAGGAAAGGTAAACCCTACTATACTGTGCAGGCCCCCTTATGCCTAGGTTCCCCTGGAGTTCTTAACTCTCAGAATGTCTCCTTTGAGTCTCCAGCAGCTCACCAGTCACAGTTCAGGGTTCCTGCTGCGGGTTCCCGCGGGGTTTTCCCTCGCGAGTCTGCTCTCTGGTAAGCCCTGACTGCCTCTCTCTGGCTCTGTCTCTCCAGGTCTGGGGCAGCAGTTCAATCTGTTCAGCTTTTCACTTGTTAGGAGGGAGGGGCTTTGTTACAAGGAGCTGGAAACCTGAAGTGCCTCTCTGATCCTTTTAAGCTTCAAAAATTACTTCATTTTTCTTCATTTTATTGACGTATATGTCATTGCATATTATAGAGTACTGGCTCTTACATTAGTTCCAATTGTGTCTTCCTGTCTGTTGGTTTTGTTTTCTCATCTATGCTTTTCCTGAATTTATCAGCTCATGTTCTGGGGATATATATGTATCCTGTGTTTTAGTTGTAACATTTATTATTTCTATTAATTTAAGCAATGTTATGGCATATTTGGATTTTGTATGTTGTAGCTTATTTTTGTTATTGATGCTTCTTAAATTCTGAAGGAGGTGTTAAAATATACTCAGTAATCATTTTGTCAGATTCTCTTTGTAATTCTAGACACATTCCTTTTCTCAAGTTGCAAAGGCTTATTATGATTGTTATGCCTTATTGTATATATCATTTATCATTAAAATATTTTTTCCAATTAAATACTTTTTTGATTTAACTTCACTTACTCTTTTTTGACACTTTGCTTAGGAATGCTTCTTATCAGGGGTAAACAGCTGAATTTTCTTCATTTGAAACAAATTGAAAGTCTCTATATTTTGAAAGGATAAGTCAAACTATTCAGTTATGTTAACTGCCTATTTTCTATATACAATTATGCACTTTTATTGTTTGCATCTCTCCTGATTTCCTTATTTTTTGTTTTTCATTTTGTATTACATTTCACTTGATTTTTAGGAAGAGGTCAGAACGCTAAGAGTTGGACACGACTGATCGACTTCACTTTCACTTTCATGCATTGGAGAAGGAAATGGCAACCCACTCCAGTGTTCTTGCTTGGAGACTTCCAGGGACGGGGGAGCCTGGTGGGCTGCCATCTATGGGGTCGCACAGAGTCGGACACGACTGAAGCGACTTAGCAGCAGCAGCAGAACGCACATGTCTTTGTTCACTATCAATAGTTGGAAAAGTTTAGTAACAATAAAATGTGGCATGAATACTATGGTCTAGTTCTTTAATGTATATCTTTATGTATACATAGAAAAATTATTGGCATTTATAAATCAGAAGCTATTTCTGTTTATAGGAGTTAGTTCTGTGAATTGGAATTTTAGGGTAATTTTTACTTAAAATATACTTTTAGTCCACTATTTCAGATTTATAGTGATGTTTTATAATTATCAGAAAAGATAAAGCTATATTTTTCTCTCTTCTAAAGGTTTGAGCATTCTTATTCAAGAGATAGATTTTGCTTTGGCTTAATGTTTCAGACCATTTTCTCAATATATTTCTTGATCAGGTACTACATATCCTGAGATTTTTCTCAGCTAGTTTTTTTCCTACTCTTGGTAACATTATTCTTCATATGTACTATATTAGACATCTGTGTGTTAAGCATAGGAAACTAACTGCTCTCTTAAAATGATTTTTAGTGTATATATATATATATATATATCCTACATAGGACTTCTCAGGTGGTGCTAGTGGTATAGAACCTAGGAAACTTAGGAAATGTGTATTCGATCCCTGGGGAGAGAAGATCCCCTAGAGGAGGGCATGGCAGCCCATTCCAGTATTCTTACCTGGAGAATCCTATGGACAGAGGAGACTGGTGGACTATAATAAATAGGGCCATGAAGTATTGGACACGTCCAAAGCAAATTAGCATACATGCATGCATGTCCTACAGATTATATATATTCTGTACATCTGATCTAAAATGCTTTTTAGGATCTAGTTTGTCCCTAAGTGAGGAACTTCCTGCAGAATAAATTCATTCAAAAGTCTTAGAGGGCCTTTGTTTCAGGTTAAACATTGTTGGTTTGACCTTGAGACTCAACAACTTAGAGGTATTCTGCTAAGCTAATTAGATGCGTAGATTTTTAGGATATTTAATTTGATTCTGTTTTAAACATAAAACTATTATGATGATGATTTGCTGACAACATTTATTAATATTTAGATATGAATGAAGTTTTCCAGTATTTTGGCTCACCATTTGTAATCATGGTTCTCAGTCTTAAGCAGGAAAAAAAAAAAAATTCCAAAACTACATCAGAGAGTTTGCCTAATGAGCAAAGTGCCATTTCTCTGCTTCCCAGTGTACATGGAGCTAAAAGCAGCTCTTGGTAGGCCGCCAGGGACCCTCTACCCCACGAGGAGCAACTTGCAACTACTTGAAAACCTCTCTTGTTTTGACTCTTGCCACTCAAATACCAGTTGTCTTCTTACTACTCATTCCAGAAAAAAGTGGAAGAGGCATAAACGGACTACTCCCTTTCTTGGCTTACATGCATGTGTGTGCTCAGTCATGTCCGATGCTTTGTGATCCCATGGACTGTAACCCGCCAGGCTCCGCTATGGAATTCTCCAGGCAATAATGCTGGGTTGGGTTGCCATTTCCTTCTCGAGGGGATCTTCCCAACTTAGATATTGAACCCACATCTCCTGTGGCTCCTGCATTGGTAGGTGGATTCTTTACCACTGAGCTACCTGGCAAAGTATATACAAATACACACACACACACACACACACACACACACACACACAACTGAGTCCAAACTTCAAGGGAGTCTAGGAATTTGAGTTCTGAAACCAGTTGGAGGCATTCCTACTCTTATATCTTCTGCTCTGTTCTAGGTAATTTCTTAAATTCTAGTTTAAATATGCTAACTCTTCATTTGATTTTTGTGAATGTAAATTTTTACTTTGCAAGATTTCCAAAGACTAGTTTTCAGCAATTCTATGTCATCATCTTGATAGTTCAATTCAGTTGCTCAGTTGTGTCCGACTCTTTGTGACCCCATGGACTGCAGCATGCTGGGCTTTCCTGTCTACCACCAACTCTTGGAGCTTGCTCAAACTCATGTCCATTGAATCAGTGATGCCATCCAACCATCTCATCCTCTTTTGTCCCCTTCTCCTCCTGCCTTCAATCTTTCCCAGCATCAGGGTCTTTCCCAAGGAGTCACTTCATATCAGGTGGCCAAAGTATTAGAGTTTCAGCTTCAGCATCAGTCCCTCCAATGAATATTCAGGACTGATCTCTTTTAGAATGGACTGGTTGGCTCTCCTTGCAGTCCAAGGGACTCTCAAGCATCTTCTCCAACACCACAGTTCAAAAGCATCAATTCTTCAGTGCTCAGCTTTCTTTCTTTCACATCCATATATGACTACCATATAACCATATTTTTGCCTAGGCAGACCTTTGTCAGCAAAGTAATGTCTCTGCTTTTTAATATGCTGTCTAGGTTGGTTATAGCTTTTCTTCCAAGGAGTAAGTGTCTTTTAATTTCATGGCTGCAGACACCATGTGCAGTGATTTTGGAGGACAAGTCTCTCATGGTTTCCATTGTTTCCACATCTATTTGCCATGAAGTGATGGGACCAAATGCCATGATCTTAGTTTTTTGAATGCTGGGTTTTAAGTCAACTTTTCCATTCTCCTTTTTTACTTTCATCAAGAGGCTCTTTAGTTTTTCTTTGCTTTCTGCCATAAGGGTGGTGTCATCTGTGTATCTGAGGTTATTAATTTTTCTCCCAGCAATCTTGGCTCCAGCTTGTGCTTCATCCAGCCTGGCACTTCTCATGATATACTATGCATATAAGTTAAATAAGCAGGGCGACAATATACAGCCTTGAGGTACTCCATTCCCAGTTTGGAACCAGTCTGTTGTTCCACATCTGCTTCTAACTATTGCTTCTTGACTTGCATACAGATTTCTCAGGAGGCAAGTCAGGTGGTCTGGTATTTTCATCTTTTGAAGAATTTCCCGCAATTTGTTGTGATCTACACAGTCAAAGGCTTTGGAATAATCAATAAAGCAGATGTTTTTCTGGAATTCTCTTGCTTCTTTTGATGATCCAATGGATGTTGGCAATTTGATCTCTGGTTCCTCTGCCTTTTCTAAATCCAGCTTGAACTCTCTTCACAACAAGAAAATAATCTCCTATTTATTTCAAAGATATTGCTTCCTTATTATCTCTGAGTATTCTATATTTACTTATAGTTGGCCCTTGAACAATTATGAGGATTAATCCACATATAACCTGTGAATTCAACCAACCAAGGATTATGTAGTACTGTGGTATGTACACTTGAAAAAGGTTCCAGTATAAGTGAAACCACACAGTTCACAACCATGTCTTTCATGGGTCAATTGTATTTTTTAAATGCCTTTCAGATTATTTCATAATTTTCTGTTGGTTTTAATTCTTTTGTTTGCAGGATCTTCTGAGAACTTCTCAAGGTGCTGAGTTTCCTTGTGTATACTGTATTTTTTCCTGTTTTGACCTGTGTTGTAGACTTGCTGCTGGGAATTACTGATCGAGGGCTTCTTGGTCACTGGAGTAATAAGGTGCTTTGGTTATGCGTAAGGTTTCCCTGAGAGCTTGGTTGGTAAAAAATCCACCTGCCATGTAGGAGACCCCAGTTTGATTCTTGGGTCTGAAAGTTCTGCTGGAGAATGGATAGGCTACCCACTCCAGTATGCTTGGGCTTCCCCTGTGGCTCAGCTGGTTAAGAATCCACCTGCAATGTGGGAAAGCTGGATTCAATCCCTGGGTTGGGAAGATTCCATGGACTTTATATCCATGCGTTGCAGAGTCAGACATGACTGAGTGACTTTCACTTCACTTGGTTATCTGTGATCCTGAGGGTCTTTCAGAGACTCAAAGAGGTACCATAACCCTCATTTCTTATTTAAAATGATTTCATGGGTAAGGTTATATATTTCCAAAGGTAATATTTTGTGGTTTCTATCCTTACTGACTGACTTCCCACACTCAGACTCTCCTTGCAATGACTAGCTTTGTTTAACATTTGGTTATTGTTAAATGATTGCCATGTGATTACGTGCATGATGCCCACTTACTATACAGTAATTGACAAGAATCATCAGTTTATTTGAAATCCACATGGTAAAGCTTAATATTGCACCTTGTTGAAGGCAGTTTTTATAACATCTCAGATAATTATGCTGCAGATTTAAGCTGATATAGTTAGGAGTGTACAGACTGTTTATTCTCTCTTCTCAGCTTTCTGCAGCCTGCCGAGGATCTCTCACTGAACTGGTAGAATCCTAAAACACTCACTCAACATCACCTAACATCACTTAACTTGACACTGTTATCTTTCACTTGAGAAGGATATCCTTTCCTTTGTCTTACTGTAGGAAATCTTTAACTTATGAGCTAGGGAACTCTTATGAGCCTGCTCATAGTAAATGACTAATATTTGCATATAAAATTTGTGTATAAAAATATTTGTGTATAAAATTGTGTATAAAATTTTCACTTAACACAAAGTCTAGGAGGTGAGGATGCAAGCATGAATAAATTTTCCATGAATTTTGGCGAAGCTGGAATGTTTAAAATTTTTTCAGTGGCAACTAGATGAGCATAATTATTGCACCATTATAAGAACAGAATATCCAAAGAACAAGATGTTGGAGGAGTTGGTGGACATGGAGTACATCTCTCTTCACAGATACATCAGGAATACACCTTCAGACACACAAGTGCATGCAGAATACCAGCTGAGAGCAGACAGAAGTACCTGAGCAGTGGAAAAGGATATATAGAACCATGCCAAACTCAATAGGACAAAGGAACTAGGGGGAAAAACAGGAGTGTTAGTAGGAATGGACCTGCCCTCCATGGTTAGGGGAACTGAAGCAGGGGTCTGATCCCCACATTGGGGCGATTGTCTGAGTCAGAGGAGAAACATTTAAGGCTGAAAGTGAAACAGCTGATCTGTGGCAGCCTAAATGTAATCAGAATCAGACAGTCCTTGCCATAACCACGCATACCACGGACAAGGACCCAGGTCCCCTGGAAGGCATAAGCGGCTGGGATATGGAGTTTAGGGATTGTGAAGCAATCCCAGAGTGAGGGCTGCTGTTGACTGTGGAGAGATGGATCGAGGAGATGTGCAAGAATAGACCGTGCTGGGAAATGCCTGTTGAGGAAAGTCGAATAGCCATGGAAGCAAGGTGATACTGTTGAGTCAGGCACAGGGGGTGAAGTCATTACTATAGACTCTTCCCACATGCCAGCATGGGCAGCTGAATAGAGAGGCTGGCCTATCAAATGCTCCTGATGCACTGAACTACAGAGTAGGACCCCAGCCAGGGTGCCCCTTTAAGTGCCTGACACACCCATCTACAGGGTAAGACTCCAGCCAGAGGGTGCCCTCTATGTGCCTGATGTACCGAACAATAGAGAAGGACCCCAGGCAAGGGAGCCCTCTAAGTGCCCAAATGGATGGAGCTACAGAGAAAGACTGTCCAAAGAGGCCTTCTAATCGCCAGCTACAAAAGGCTAGAAAAAAGACCCTGTGAGGTTCAAAACTCCTGTGGTGGAGGCAGTTCGTGTCCCTGCACACTTGGCACCACCAGGGTCCCCGCAAGCCAAGCAGCTACACCACCTTCACAGTCAACTCTCACTGGGGCAGAGATGCCACAGGCAAAGCATTTTTGCATATATGCGTGCAAGGTCACTTCGGTCGGGTCCAACACTTTGCAATCTTGTAGACTGTGGCCTGCCAGGCTTCTCTGTCAGGGGGTTTCTCCAGGCAAGGATACTGGAGTGTACTGGCCAATACCCTCCTAGAGCACTGTATTTCCTGCTGCCCTAGCCACCAACTCCCCTGTGACCCAAGCAGCTGCACCGCCTCCACATCTGGCCCTCACAGGGGCAAACCCAAGTCTTCCAGGGCAGCCTGAGGAGCAAATCCCAGTGGATGACCCACATGCTGAGGTGGAAATAAAACCACAATTGAAACCCAAGGGAAGTATGGCTAAGGAAGAAGACCTAGAACCTTCCCACCAACTCTACAAGCTGCAGATTAAATCCACATGATCAACTAGGCAGACTCTGTGTCTGTGGAATATATGCAAGGACATTGAGAGCTCCCACAAAAGGAAACACACCAGTTCTGATAGCTGTGGACATTGGAGGCAAGAACACACAGGAGTAGGACCAGATTAAAATCTGAGTTGCCTCCACAGCAGGTCCAGAAATCCGCACAGTGTTGGAGGGGATTCTAGAGTGGTGAGCTAGACTGTGACTTCCAGCGAGGGAAAGAACTCTGACAGCAGTGACTCAAGAAAAACATTTATTATTCTTATGTTTTGATTTGTTCTGTAGATTCTTTTGGATTTTTTTCTCCCTCCACCCTCATTGTAGTTGCTGACATAATCGGCACTATAAAATCTAACTAAGCTTTTGAGCTTTTTTTTTCCCCTCAGTCACATTTTTTATTCTTGTTATAAACCTCTGCCTTTACATTGGGCTTTTACAGTTCTGTGGAGTTTTCCTTTCATTTTTTTCTTTTCTCTTTTTTTAATTTTGATTTTTAGTTTTTTAGACTTATTAGTTTTTCTACATTTATTCCTTTGTTTGCTTTTTCTTTGCTTTATTCCTCACTTGACACCTTGCTTTAGTTTTGTTTTCCAGTTAGTTTTGTTCTTAACTGGTAAGTATAATTTTTTATTTCCTTTATTCGCTGGGTCAGTCCACTGTACTTTATTTTTGTCGGACTATTTAGACTTTGCTCTTGGGTATATTTGTGTGTGTGTATTCCATTATTTTAATTATTATTTGCCTGATTTTGTCACTGCCATTTGTATGGGGTTCATCTTTGGTTTCTCGTTTGGGGGTATTTGTTTTAGTCTCACTAATGCCATAACAAACCACTTGTGAAATCTTCATTCCTGACCAGAGATCAAGCCCTGAGACTTTGGAGTGGGAGCACTGACTCCAAGACCTTAGACTACCAGAGAAATAACCCAAGGGAGTATCAAAGAGAACTCACACAAAGGAAAAGACTTGAATACAAGACCTGACATCACCCAAACACTAGTAGCACCCTGTGCAGGATGCCTTATCTAAACAACAAACAAAACAAAAATGTGAACTCAATCATCAGCAGACAAGATTATCACTTCACTTAGCCTTGCACATCAGAGGAAAAACAGAGAGATAAAAAAACTCAACACAAATCTCATCCTATATGAAGCTTACACAAACCACTGGACCAACCTCAGGAGGGCAGAAAACAAAAAGAAGAAAGAATTCAACCTTAAAGCCTGGGAAAAAGAGACCTCAAACACAATAAGTTTAAAAAAGGTACTAATGAAAAGGCAGAGAAATACTATGCAAATGAAGGAACAAACTAGAAACACCAAAGTTCAAATAAATGAAGAGGAAATAGGCAAACTACCTGAAAAAGAATTCAGAATAATGATAGGAAAGATGATCACAAACCTTGAAAACAAAATGGAGAAAATGCAAGAATCAATTGAGAAAGATATAGAAGAATTAAAGAATAAACATACAGAAACAACACAATTACTGAAATTAAAAATACTCTAGAAGGAATCAATAGCAGAATATCTGAAGCAGAAGGACGAATCAGTAAGCTGAAAGATAAAATGGTGGAACTAACTTCTGAGGAGCAGAATAAAGTAAAAAGAATGAAAAGAACTGAGGATAGTCTCAGAGACCTCTGGGACAATAGCAAATGCAGCAACATTCAAATTATAGGGGTCCCAGAAGAAGAAGAGAAAAAGAAAAAGTATGAGAAAATTTTGAAAGAGATTATAGTTGAAAATTTCTTCAACATGGAAAAGAAAACAGTCAATCAAGTCCAAAAGGCACAAAGAGTCCCATACAGAATAAACCCAAGGAGAAACCCACCAAGACACATACTAATCAAACAAATAAAGAGTAAACACAAAGAAAAAATATTAAAAGCAGCAAGAGAAAAGCAACAAGTAACATACAAGAGAAACCTCATATTCATAACAGCTGATCTTTCAGCAGAAACTCTGCTGGCCAGAAGGGAATGACAGAATATATTTAAAGTACTGAAAGGGAAAAATCTGCAACCATGATTACTGTACCCAGCAAGGATCTCATTCAATTTTGAAGGAGAAATAAAAAGTTAAGAGAATTCAGTACCACCAAACCAGCTTTACAACAAATGTTAAAGGAACCTACATAGTCAAGAAATGCAAGAGAAGAAAAGAGATCTATGAAATCAACCCCAAACAGTTAAGAAAATGGCAATACAGAGATACATATCAATAATTACTTTAAATGTAAATGGATTAAATGCTCCAACCAAAATACACAGACTGGCTGAATGGATACCAAAACAAGACCTATATGTATGCTGTCTAGAAGAAATCCACTTCAGACCTAAAAACACATATAGACTAAAAGTGAGAGGATGGAAAAATATATTCCATGTAAATGGGAAGCAAAAGTATGGCAATCCTCATATCAGACAAATAAGACTTTAAAATAAATAATATTACAAGAGATAAAGAAGAACACTGCACACTGATAAAGGGATCAATCCAAGAGCAAGACATAACAACTGTAAATAAACTGTAAATATCTCTGCACCCAACATAGGAGCTTCTCAGTATATAAGACAAACACTAACAGACATAAAAGGAGAAACTGACAGTAACACAATAATTGTAGGAGACTTCAACACCCCACTCACACCAATGGACAGATCATCAAAACAGAAAATTAATAAGGAAGCTCAAGTCTTAAATGATATATTAGATGAGTTAGATCTCATTGATATCTTCAGGACATTCCATCCAAATGCAGAAGAATACACCTTCTTCTCCATTGCACATGGAATATTCTCCAGGATAGACCACATCTTGGATCACAAATAAAACCTCAGTAAATTTAAGAAAATTGAAATTGTATCAATCATCTTCTCCTACCACAATGCTATGAGACCAAATATCAATTATAAGAAAAAATCTGTAAGAAACACAAACACATGGAGATTAAACAACATGTTTCTAAATAAACAACAGGTTAGTGAAGAAATCACAAGGGAAATAAAAAATTTCTAGAAACAAATGACAATGAAAATATGACAACTCAAAACCTATGGGATGCAGCAAAAGCAATTCTAAGAGGGAAGTTTATAGCAATACAATCCTACCTCAAGAAACGAGAAAAACTTTGAATAGAGAACCTAACTTTACAACTAAAACAACCGACAAAATAAGAAGAGCAACAAAAATCCCTCAAAATCAGTAGAAGAAAAGAAATCATAAGGATTAGAGCAGGACAATTGAAAGTGAAATTAAAGATACAATAATAAAGATTAATAAAACTAAAAACTGGTTCTTTGAGAAGATATACAAAATCGACAAACCTTTAGCCAGACTCATCGACAACAACAAAAAGAGGCAAGAATCAAATCAACAAAATTAGAAATGAAAAAAAGGAGAGGTTACAACAGACAATGCAGAAATACAAAGGGTTATGAAACTATTATGAGCAACTATATGGTAATAAAATTGATACCTGGAAGAAATGGACAGGTTCTTAGAAAAGTTCAATCTTCCAAGACTGAATCAGGAAGAAATAGAAATTATGAACAATCCAATTACAAGCACTGAAATTGAAGCTGTGATAAAACAAACAAACAAACAAAAACTCCCAAAAAACAAAAGCCCAGGACCAGATGGCTACATAGGAGAATTCTATCAAACATATAAAGAAGAGCTAATGCCTATACTTCTGAAACTCTTTCAAAAAATTGCAGAAGAAGGAATACTTCCAAACTTATTCTATGAGGCCACCATCACCCTGATACCAAAACCAGACAAAGACAACACAAAAAAAGAAAACTACAGGGCAATATCACTGATGAACATAGATGCAAAAATCCTCAACAGAATTTTAGCAACAGAATTCAGCAACATATCAAAAAGCTCATACGCCATGATCAAGTTGGGTTTATTTCAGGGATTCAAGGATTCTTCAGTATATGTGAATCAATCAATGTGATGCACCATATTAACAAATTGAAAGATGAAAACCATATAATAATCTCGATAGATGCAGAAAACACCTTTGACAAAGTTCAGCACCCATTTATGATTAAAACTCTTCACTAAATGGGCATAGAAGGAACCTACCTCAACATAGTAAAGGCCATATATGATAAGCTTACAGCAAACATTATTCTCAATGGTGAAAAACTAAAAGCATTCTCCCTAAGATCAAGAATAAGACAAGTGTGTCCACTTTCACAATTATTCAATATAGTTCTGGAAGTCCTAGCTATAGCAATCAGAGAAGAAAAAGAAATAAAAGGAATCCATATTGGAAAAGAAGAAGTAAAGCTCTCACTATATTTGCAGATGACATGATACTGTACATCAGTCAGTGCAGTTCAGTCGCTCAGTCGTGTCTAACTGTTTGCGACCCCATGAATTGCAGCATGCCAGGCCTCCCTGTCCGTCACCATCTCCCGGAGTTCACTCAGACTCACGTCCATCAAGTCCGTGATGCCATCCAGCCATCTCAACCTCTGTCGTCCCCTTTTCCTCCTGCCCCCACTCCTTCCCAGCATCAGAGTCTTTTCCAATGAGTCAACTCTTCGCATGAGGTGGCCAAAGTACTGGATAGAAAACCCTAAGGATAGTATCAGAAAATTACTAGAGCTAATCAGTGAATTTAGCAAAGTTTCAGGATAACAAAATCAATACACAGAAATCACTTGCATTTCTATATACTAAATGAAAAATGAGAAAGAGAAATTAAGGAATCAATCACATTCATCATTGAAACAAGAAGAATTAAATATCTAGGAATAAACTTACCTAAGGAGACAAAAGAACTGTACACAGGAAATTATAAGACACTAATGAAAGGAATCAAAGACAACATAAACAGATGGAGAGATATTCCATGTTACTGGGTAGGAAGAATCAATATTGTGAAAATGACTATACTAGCAAACACAGTCTACAGATTCAGTGCAATCCCTATAAAATTACCAATGGCTTTTTTCACAGAACTAGAACAAAAAATTTCACAGTTCATATGGAAACACCAAAGACCCCGAGTAGCCAAAGCAGTCTTGAGAAAGAACGGAGCTGGAGGAATCAACCTTCCTGACTTCAGATTATACTGCAAAGCCACAGTCATTAAGACAGTATGGGACTGGCACAAAAACAGAAACATAGGCCAATGGAACAAGACAGAGAGCCCAGAGATAAACCCATGCACCTATGGGTACCTTATCTTTGACAAGGGAGGCAAGAATATACAATGGGGCAAAAACAGCCTCTTCAATAAATGGTGCTGGGAAAACTGGACAGCTACATGTAAAAGAATGAAATTAGAACACTTTCTAACACCATACACAAAGATAAACTCAAAATGGATTAAAGACCTAAATCTAAGACCAGAAACTATAAAACTCTTAGAGGAAAATATAGGCAGAACTCTTGATGACATAAATCAAAGGAAGATCTTCTATGACCCACCTCCTAGAGTAACTGAAATAAAAACAAAAGTAAACAAGTGAGACCCGATTAAACTCAAAGGCTTTCACACAAGGAAACTAAAAACAAGGTGTAAAGACAACCTTCAGAATGGGAGAAAATAATGGCAAATGAAACAGCTGACGGAGGATTAATTTCCAAAATATACAAGCAGCTCATACAAAAAAACAAAAAACCCAGTCAAAAAGTGGGAAAAAGACCTAAATAGACATTTCTCCAAAGAAGACATACAGATGGCTAACAAACACATGAGAAGATGCTCAATATCGCTCATTATTAGAGAAATGCAAGTCAAAACTACAATGAGATATCACCTCACACTGGTCAGAATGGCTGTCATCAAAAAGTCTACAAACAGTAAATGCTGAAGAGGGTGTGGAGAAAAGTGCTTTTGCACTGTTGGTGAGAATGTAAACTGATACAGCCACTATGGAAGACGATATAGAGATTCCTTAAAAAACTAGGAATAAAACCACTGTATGATCCAGCAGTCTCACTCCTAGGCATATACCCTGAGGAAACCAAAATTGAGAGACACATGTACCCCAGTGTTCACTGCAGCACTATTTACAATAGCTAGAACATGGAAGCAACCTAGATGTCCATTGACAGATGAATGGATAGAGAAATGTAGTACATATATGTGATGGAATATTACTTAGCCATAAAAAGGAACACATTTGAGTAAGTTCTAATAAGGTGGATGAACTTGGAATCTATTATACAGAGTGAAGTAAGTCAGAAAGAGAAGGATAAATACCATATTCTAACGCATATATATGGACTCTAGAAAAATGGTACTGAAGCATTTATTTACAAGGAAGCAGTGGAGAAACAGACATAGAGAATAGACTTATGGACATGGGGAGAGGGGAGGAGAGGGTGAGATGAATGGAAAGAGTAACATGGAAACTTACACTTCCATATGTAAAATGGATATCCAACAGGATTTTCAGTATGGCTCAGGAAACTCAAATGGGCTGTGTATCAACCTAGCGGGGTAGGATGGGGAGGAAGATGGGAGGCAGTTTCAAAAGGGAGGGGATATATGTATACCTATGGCTGATTCATGTTGAGGTGAGACAGAAAACAACAAAATTCTGTAAAGCAATTATCCATCAAAAAAAAGAACAGAATATCCTTTTAAAGACTACCTAGATTTTGGCAATTGAATCTAGGGGCATCTTCAAGATAATACCATTTTCTTATAAAAATGGAATGATTCTGCAAGCGCTGCATGTTGTATTTAGAAATAATAATAATGTAAATTGAAAAAGAAAGTAAAGTGAATCAGATCAAAGTAAAATTAATTCAATAAATAAATTTCTTCTTAAATTAGCATCCTAAAAGTTAAATGCCAAATAATTTATACTCAGATAAAGTTCTCTACAAAGTGAACATGGCCAACATTGTTTTATGATTAGGTATTTAGTCTTAGTGACAGCTGACAAATTTTACTTCTTGATTGCTCTTTTGTACAGATTCTTCATTTGAGTTGTCAGTGCCATATGTACAGTTGGGTCTTTGACCCCTTTGCTTTTTCCATGTAGTGAATAATGAAGAAGTCAAATTTTTTAGCTCACATTTACTCCCAGCTACAAGTGTGTGGTCAATAGGAATGAAAAGATGAGATTGTGTAAAAGAATATGGCAATGTTTAGATTCTTCAGATTTCTATCGCATCTTTAGCTCTTGTTCACAGGCAAAAAATAAAAACAGAAAACCTTCTGATCCCTACTTTAAGCATGTTACTATTCACACACACAGTAATGCAAGAGTCGATTTCCTAATAGAGTCAGTAACTGCTGGGTGGGGATCTAGTAAAGACTAAATAAAATAGTTTTGTATTTGATAACTTGAAAAAAAAATGAAAAACTCATTTGTATAAATGCATGAAGATAGCTAAAATATATCTACTTATTTGGAGATCTGTAAAGAGGTCTCTTATTACTTTTTTGGGGAGAGGACAGAAAGCAGAAAGTATTTTACTTTGCTTGCTTATTGTTGCTAGATGATCCTTCTTTATTCTTATTTTGTGTCTGCTGTGAAGGGAGAAAGTTCAGTCACTTCTTTTTTCTTATTTCCGTCCAAATTACTGGTTACTCCTTCTGTCCCAGCTGGGTTTAAGGGCAGGGTGAGCATAAAGGAGGTGGAATAGGTAGTTCAGAGCTTCTCTGGTGGCTCAGTGGTAAAGAATCAGCCTGCCAATCAGGAGACGCAGGTTCGATCCCTGGGTTGGGAAGATCCCCTGGAGAAGGAAATGGCAACCTGCTCCAGTACTCTTGCTTGGGAAATCCCATGGACAGAGGAGCCTCGCGGGCTGCAGTCCATAGGATCTCAAAGAGTGAGAGATGACTGAGCTACTGAACATACACAGAGATAGTTAAAGGGGAGGAGAAAAGTTCTTATTTTAATTGTGTTCATGCAACATGGCTCTGTGCTGTCTATTCCCAGCAAATGTTTGAAGATTATTCTTTTTTTTTTTTTTTTGTGGAGCATTTTTATAGATTATTTGGAAGTCCTCCTCATTTTCTGGATGTCTCTTACTTGAAATACCCTCAAACTTTACTTTTTTATTTAGTTGCTTATTCCCTCTTTAGCATCAAAGTGTTTTATCCAAAAAAATTTCTCAAATACTTCATGTAACCTGCCTCTTTCATTACATCAGTGTGGTTGATGAGTCCAACAATCATGAAACTTTTTTTTTTAATTTTAACTGCTTTATAAATATGACATTTTGTCTAACACTTCCTTTGGAAAACAACATTTATCCTCCTTTGGTGTCCCAGCTTAATGATATGCTCCCCCTCATAAAAGTATACTTAAAACCTATATTGAGAAAAGGCTCCCTTTACAATTAGCACAGCTTTGAGCCAAGGGGGCCCCATAATTTCACTGAAGATTATAAGGTTTCTTTTCTATTCTATCTTGGGGCCTGCCAAAATCATAAAAAAGATCCAGTTCCTGTTACCAAGAGAGTGATTTAGGTCTCAATTGTATTTGCTTAACTCACTGGTTCTCCTTTGAGCTGGAGGTGGACGTTGCACAGTGAAAAGGGGTTTAGGAGTTGCCTTTTATATCCCACAAAAATACTTTATTTTCAACTATTGAGAACAAAAACATGCTCACTTCTCCAATACAATGATAGCTAAAATTTCCCCATAATTAAAAAAAGTCACCAATTAAAAAAATATTTCCTTTAGAGTTAAATATAATTCACCTACAATTTGGCTATTTTTCTTAGAACCTATTCCCTAGATTGTTTCTTGCCCTAATTTTTTTTTTCAAGTTGTCTGAATAATTGTATTCCCAAAGGATCTTTAGCCATTCAGACTTTAAGTCTATACTGCATTTTGCTTCATGAGAATATCAGACAATGACAAAAACATAAGCCAACCATAGCTTTTAAAACTTTTGTTTTTAAAAATGTCAAAATGACTTCACTTTCAGACTGAATGTTGAACATAAAATATAAAAGTAATATTCTCATTGATGTATATTCAGTTTTCTCCTGCTTTCCCCAACTGAATGTTGATTTAAATTTGTATGGAATCACTTATCCTTTTCATTTTGGTTCAGGGTCATTTTATTTATTCACCTGCTATTTTCAGTTTAAGGCACGAAAAAGACTATATAATAAACTTTGAAATAGAATCAAGAGTGTGGTTTGCACAGTGTTTAGGCAGAAATACTATTGGTCAACTTTTCCATTTGTAGGAACAATGCATTTAGCTATGGGGGTGGGGGGGGAAGGCATTTATTGGCCTTATACTGCTTGAAGGCTTTTTTTCTCCCTGAATGTCTTAAATGTTTCTTTTACTGAAATATATTGTAAGGAATTTCTTATTCCTCTCTTCTTTTACCCTTTCCTTCTTTCCTGTTTATTCTTTATATATTTAAGTTTAAACTTTAGTTTCAACAGTTGGTAACATTGCCTCAGTTCCTTTACAAATAAAATTAGATAACATCAAACCTAAGCATAAGTACAGAATGAAGTAACACATGGGAAGGGCTTATGTGATACAATACTTCACTACGTAGTTTGACAAAGTTATGTAGAAAATGAGGAATGCAGGCAAAAACACTGGATAGGATCAGTCCACCCAGTTTAGTTTTTTGTAAGCCTATTGCCTTTTGTTCTTTGACCATCAGGGAAGCCCAGGGAGTGCCCCAACTTTCAACTAGGTTCCTCTTTGGTCTCTTTTTTTCATCATAGGTGAAGTCTAGCGTTCTTGACAGGGACCCTGATCAATCTGCCCAGCCCCTGTGATTAAATACCCTCATCCAGTTCAGTTCAGTCGCTCAGTCGTGTCCGACTCTGCGACCCCATGAATCGCATCCAGGCCTACTTCAAATGGACAAACCTCCTAGAATCATTGTGAAGACTACCTGACTGTGACCACAGTTTTCTTACACAAGATACTGACTTAGGTTCAGATCTGATCCACGTTTGCATGTTGCTTTTATATATATATACACGTTTTTTCAAAAAAAGCTTAAAATCAGTAGTGCTTGAATTATAAAGATGATCAAAAGAGAATAAACCAAAAAATACAAATTATCTACAACCTAGATTTAATGAATGTCAAGATTTGGTTACATGTACTTAAAATTCTTAAAAAGATTGTTAAAAGTACAAATGAAATTTCTCCTTTTCCACCTTCTCTTCTCCTTCCTTACTTAGAAGAAACTTCTCTTCTAAAGTTAGTATGTATCTTTTTTTTGGCTGTGTTGTGTGACATGTAGGAACTTAGCTCCCCAATCAAGGAATCTCTGCCCCCTACTGTGGAAGCATGGAGTCTTAACCACTGGACCACCAGGAACTCTTGTTTTATCTATATTTTATAATTTACCACACAGTTATACTATCTGGTGCTTTTAAAATTTGCATATGTGATATATGTATCTCTCTGAATCAAACTTTTGTCTTTAAATAGGAAGATTAATACTTAAGAATATATTGAGGTCTAGGATATATATTTTATAGTATTCATACAATAGAATCTTCTTATCCTGTGTGTGTCTCTCTGTGTGTGTGTTTGTGTTGGACATTTGAGTTCTTTCTAGCTTTTATTACAGATAATGCTGGGAGGAACATCTTCACACACATATGTTGGCATATATGCAAGAACGTATATTCTGAAGTAGAATTGCTATGTTGTCTTGTGTGTAAATTTAAGATTTCTTTCTACCAATCTAGTCTGCCATGCTTGGTACCATTCCAAACAAAGAGAAATCATTTGGGGTAAGGTGTACCTGGTATGATATACTGGGCCAACAGCATAGCATGAACCCTGCCCTGGGTCATCATTTCCACAGCACAGTCATTCTAAAGTGCCCTGACATTATTAACATCCTGCATGATTAATTTGCTTTGTAAAGGTTTATATATCTTGGCTGGAAAATAATTCTACTAGATTAAGAATACTGTTACCAGCAGGCTTTGAGAAGATAAAAGATGATCGATCATTTTCTTTGAGATTAGAGACCAATGAGTAGCAGGTTTTTATCTAAATAATGAGTTTTGCTAAAGTCATGAAAGTGAATCCTAAAAATAAACAAAATTCACTTTATTGGAATTTTTTATCTAGTTTTCAAATCTAGTTGGTGGTTAATATTTACAGCATGTAGCACAAGTGAATTATAGCTAATCACTACCCATTTGGATCTAAATATTGTTAGTAGATACAACTTGCTCAAAACGAAAGAAGTACTTGAAAAAAGCAAAAAAAAAACCAAAAAAACAAAACAAAGAAAAAGTCTCACCTAAAAGACTTGCATTTGATTTCACAGTAACAGTTGAACTGAACATGATTAAAACATAATTGATCTTGAATTAGGAGGTGAATGATTCATATACTCATGAATATTTGCTGCTGCTGCTAAGTCGCTTCAGTCGTGTCCGACTCTGTGCAGCCCCATAGACGGCAGCCCACCAGGCTCCCCCATCCCTGGGATTCTCCAGGCAAGAACACTGCAGTGGGTTGCCATTTCCTTCTCCAATGCATAAAAGTGAAGAGTGAAAGTGAAGTCACTCAGCTGTGTCCAACTCTTAGCGACCCCACGGACAATAGCCTACCAGGCTCCTCCATCCATGGGATTTTCCAGGCAAGAGTACTGGAGTGGGTCTCCATTGCCTTCTCTGCATGAATGTTTAGTTGTTTTTTTTTTTTAGTTGCCAAGTTGTGTCTGACTCTGTGACCCCATGGACTGCAGCACACCAGGCTTCCCTGTCCTTTACCGTCTCCTGGAGTTTGTTCAAACTCATGTCCATTGAGTTGGTAATGCTATCTAAGTGTCTTATTCTCTGTTATCCCCTTCTCCTCCTGCCCTCAATCTTTCCCAGAATCAAGTAGTCAAAAACAATATATGTTTAGAATATTAAATGAATGAATAACATCTTTGAGAGACAAATCCATGTGTGATTTTTCTTTGTATCATGTGGTCTCAAGCACAACACCATGTGCATGGAAAACACTAAAGAGCTATTGCTGAGTGAATGAATTAATAATGGACAAGTGATGCTTGAAGTGATGACAGGAGATGCACAGATTTGTTTGCTTTCTCATTAGGATTAAAATTGGGCAATAGAATATAAAATTAAAATTAATTAACTGTAGTGTCCTATTTTAGTCTAATATTGAGGGGTTTTTTTTTTGGTAATTCAAAAGTAGAGGGTATATCTATCCTATAATATTTAAAATATTCTGCATAGTGATATGCATTCATTCAATTGAAAACTTTTAGCAAAATGCTTCTGAAATTTATAGAATCATTTAAAAAATATTCTGAGGACTTAATTATAAGTCCTTTTTAAGCTTTTTTTAAGACAATTACTCAGTCTCTTGGGTTTTCCTACACCATGTGCTAGTATGTGACAGATGTTTGGATAGCTGTGACCAAGCAGACTGGTCATTTCTGGGTTTGTTTGAACCACATGCACAAAAAAGCATAATGTTGAGACAGAATGCTGAAAACTGTGTAAACCAGGCAATTAATATGATGAGTTATGACCAACATTATTTTTAATGATATGAAAATTATCAGAATATGTTTGCACATAGGAAGTATTGTTTCAACAAATTGTATAAATATGTTTAAAAATACAGATTTGTGATTCAAAAAATATATTTCCTCCCATGGTTACAACAAAAATATTTGGAAACCAGTTTCTTAATGGATCCAAAAGGATAGGTCTCTTAAATAGTGANAGTATTGTTTCAACAAATTGTATAAATATGTTTAAAAATACAGATTTGTGATTCAAAAAATATATTTCCTCCCATGGTTACAACAAAAATATTTGGAAACCAGTTTCTTAATGGATCCAAAAGGATAGGTCTCTTAAATAGTGACTATAATAAGTAGAGAGAGAGGCAAAGACCAGGAGAATGTTATAAAAACTCAGGACAGAGGGCATTTTTAAAAAGAAGGAAATGGTTAGCATATCACTTGCCACCAGTGAGATCAACAAGAGGAGATGAAAAAGGGATAATTTGATTTAACAATAAGGAGGCCATAGGTGATTGTTTCATTTCAGTGATGAAGTGGGGCTTGATTAGTTTCATGAGTCAATGGTATTTAGAAAGTAGAGTCAAGTTAAGAGAGATTGCCTTAAAAACTGGACTGAAGGCACCAGAAAGAGGAAGTAGAAAAATCTGTAAAACCTAAGTCTTGTTTTTCTTATCTATAAAATAGATACAAGAATACTTACATAAAAGGCTGATGTGTAGCTTGGGTGCCATGCATGGGCAACCTGTAGAGCTCATTAAATGTGAGCCACCATCACGACCTCCGCCACCACCATCATCATTTCTGGGGGTGGTTAATTTCCCAAGGTTCTTATACCACCCTGATTCCACTACTACTTTAGAATTCTGGTTATAAGACTTTTTGTGTATAGATAAACAGTAGAGGGGAGGGTGTGGTGTAAATGACCAACTCACAAGGGGACCAAGGCTGGACTATGCAGCCTGTTAAGCCAAATCCTGTGGAGAGATTTGTAAGCACATATAACATATGCTGAATGTTTACTGTGTGCCTGACGCTCTTTAAAGCATTTCACAGTCCTTAATCCTTGCAGTCACCCTATAGGGTGTGTTCTGAATACATCCTCACGAAATGAGACACAGGGAGGTACTAAGGGTTAAATAAGTATGTTGCGCATATTGTTTTATTGTAGCTGTGGTTTGGGTCCTTTGGGGGAAGAAGAAGATTTAAATAACTTAAAACCAAAGAAAGAGGGAATGGAGAGAGAAAGACCACATGTATGTTCTTTCCTATTTCTTTTTCTTTTGTCCATGAAAAAAGAGTGAGGTTCATAAGCTTAAGACTTAGGAGTAAATCCACTCCTTCAGTGTTTATCAATCATCCTTTTTGAACATTCTTCGGTTAGGGTTTAGAACACTGGGAGAAGACTTTGCACGGTTCCCTCTGGCCAAGGGAAAGAGCTTTTGCCACACTATTTTCCAATGAATAAATCAGAAGCGGCTGCCGGACGTCCCCTTCACTGTCCACGGTTGATATAAATTGAAGCGACCACTGCAGATGAATAGATGTAGAAGCTATTGCATATTTGGGAGAATGGGAAGGAGGTGGTTGGGACAACTATTGGCTGTGGAATTGGAAATACAATTTGACTGTGAAGCATTTCCAAAGATACTGCAGGCTAAAATTTCAAAGTATCTCCAGAGGATTTAGTTTTATTACTCACACTGATGTCAGTGGGAACGGGGCAGTTATAGCCTTGGCTGCTCTCTGGAACTTTGTCTGACTACTCCTGTTTCAGCCATTAGAAATTATTTGTTTCACAGTCTCTTTCTGCCCCCTCACCCCACCATCTAAATAAACTAGTCTCAAGTAACTGATGTTAAGGTAATACCAGAAAAGTAGTCCCAAAGAACAGCTACCAGCTCTGAACTGTCAGCCAGCAAATACAGATGGCCCTCTCTTTGGGAAACAAAGATTGCCTATGAAAGCAGTTCTCTCCATGTGAAAGCTGATCTTCTTGTTGACTTCCGTTATAAAATTGGAGGCTTGCTCCCCCAGAAAAATCTCTGACAAAGAAAATAGAAACACATTTAAAGGCAGCAATTAAAAAAATATATCTAAAACTGATTAGTATAGATGAACATTTAAATGAGTTTGAAACAGTGAAAACTATTTTTGTGTTTCTTAAGTTGGCTTTCATTTGAAAAGTAAATCAATCAGTTCAGATAGAAAAAAAATTAACAATTGGCNGATTAGTATAGATGAACATTTAAATGAGTTTGAAACAGTGAAAACTATTTTTGTGTTTCTTAAGTTGGCTTTCATTTGAAAAGTAAATCAATCAGTTCAGATAGAAAAAAAATTAACAATTGGCTCAAAGATTTTTTCAGCTTCTTTCCATCTCCACTCCTTCACATTCTGTAACAGAATGTTGTTTATACTTCCCTTTGGTTGGACAGACTATACTTCTTGGTAGTTTAAGAAAACTCCTAGTTTATCATTATTGCTTTTAAAAATAATGAACATGCTTATCTGGCTGAAAGGGGTTGAAAGGGGGCTTCTGGAGGCTATCCAGAAGTATAACAGGAATAACAGTTTAAATGATAAACTGAATTAGCCATAGTTCAATATAATATTCTCTAGAAAGGCATGTTACTCAATGCTGAATTTTATTCTATGGGGTTTTCATTTACTCTCAACCGATTCCCTCTTTGTGGATGAAGTGTTACCTTCCAGTATCAGGTCAGGCCTAACACCAGGTTCCCTTGACCTCCTTCTCTAAACTCGCTTCATTTTTGAGCACCCATTTCCCTTGACTCCTCTCTATTCTGTACACTTCCAGTTGCAAATTCTGATGTATATTTAATCAGCAGCTGAGCAACGGTCTTCAGTACTTAACTGGTTGACAGTATGGACCAGTTAACATTAAAGGTGCTGGCCTCTAGGGAAACTCATGGCTGCTCTCTTATCACCTCATCACTGCCTCTGACTTCATTCTTGGGTGTGCTGAGAGGGATATTTTACTTTCAAGCATTGTAGAGAACTACACTTTGGTTTATTTTCCTTTCTCCTGAATTTGGGCCAGCCCTCTGACTGCTTAACCAATAGAATGACATAGAAGTGATCCGATGTCTATTCTAGACCTAGACTTTAAGCCCTGGCAGCTTCAAATACCTTCTATAAATGAATGCTGTTGGGATACATTCTCCTGGGCAACAGCTGATCTGCTGGGAGAAGCCCCTAGCCTCCTAGAAAGGATGCATTCAGGTGTTTGAGAGTGCCAGCTCTGCTTCCAGCCCACAGCTGGCATCCACTGCCAGCCACTTGAGAGAGCCAGCTTGGAGGCTCCAGCTGAGGCCTCCAGTGCCTGCAGCCCCAGCTAACATCAGGTGAAGGAGGAGAACTACCTAGCTGAGCCTCATCAGCTTGAAGAATTTGGAGAGAAAATAAATAGTGTTTTAAGCATTAGATTTGGGGGTGGCTGGTTACACAGCAATGGAGGACAGAAACAGGAGTATTTGTTCCCAATATGGTACTAGAGACTGGAAATGTCAAGATGAGGAGAAAGGAGATTCATGTTATGAGCCTTTTCTGGATGTTTTTTCCCATGTCTAGGGTTTGCTTCTCTTCATCTGGTATGTTATGTCTAGTCTGATAGTGTGAGAGCACTGAGCTCTGCTTTCTTTTGAGAATTGGTAGCTCCCTTGCCTCCCTCACTCCCCTTGAAAATCAGTGGTAGGTATCAGGATGAGTCTTAGGCCTGCCTAGGGTAGCCAAAAGATGCCTCATTCTTTCTGGTATGTTTCCAAGTTTGCTTGCCAAAGCTCTCAGTAAGGTTTTTCCTCACCAGGCTCTTTTTTTTTTCCTTTGCATGCTTTATTTTTTAATTTTTAAAATAAATTTTTATGAGAGTAGAGTTACTTTATGATGTTTTGTCAGATGTGCTTTGTCCATAAGTCTCCCTCAGGGAACTTGAGGAAGGTGGCTGTGGCTGAATCAGATTTAGATATTCATGATCCTCAGCCATGGCCATTTTCAAACTCTTTCCATGCTTCCCAGGTGGGATATAGCGCACAGGGTTGCAAAGAGTTGGATGCCACTGAAGCAATTTAGCACATACACACCATCTAAGACAAGCATCTTCAGCTGGAATTTTTAGGAAAAAGAATTATGTGTCTATGTGCTTTCTCCCCCCACCAAGCCCTGTAGCCTCCTGTAACTGTGCTAAGTCACGTCAGTTGTGTCTGATTCTTTGCAACCCTATGCACTATAGCCCTTCAGGCTCCACTTTATGGCGAGGACTGTCAGCACTATGGGCCTCCCAGGTGGCACTGGTGGTAAAGAACCTGCCTGCCAATGCAGGAGATGTAAGAGACGTGGGTTCGATCCCTGGGCCTGGAAGATCCCCTGGAGAAGGGCATGGCAACCCACTCCAGTGTTCTTGCCTGGAGAATCCCCATGAATAGAGGAGCCTGGTGGGCTACAGTCCATAGTGTAGAAAAGAGTCAGACACGACTGAGTGAGCACACACACACATACATGCCTTGTAAATTGTTTCTTTAGTAAACTATGTATGGTCTTTCCTATTGTGCTATCTCTTTCCTGCCTGGAATCTTCAGGGTTAAAACTGCAAGTATTTATAAGCTATCCTCAATTTTTAGATCACAGAGAACTTTGAATTGTATATATTATCAGAACTATACTGTGTAAATTAACGTAAGATGTTGGCCATGTATGCTTGATGCTGTGCTGTGCTTTCGTCCCTCCGTCGTGTCCGACTCTTTGCGACCCCGTGGACTGTAGCCCACAGGCTCCTCTCTCCCTGGAGATTCTCCAGGCAAGAATACTGGAGTGGGTTGCCATGCCCTCCTCCAGGGGATCTTCCCTACCCAAGGATCAAAGCCAGGTATCCTGCTCTGCAGGCAGATTCTTTAACGTCTGAGCCACCAGGGAAGCCCATGTATGCCTGAGAGTGAATATTTAAAAGTCAGTAACCCACTTCTCTCCAAATCAATGTAATTGTAACTCAGAGGATGCTGCTTTTCTAACAAATCGCTGTTAAACTTAGTTCATCTGTTACTAACAAAGCTAAAATTTCCACATGGCACCCTGCCAGTCATGTTTACTCCTTCCTTGCATGATATTTTCTTTCTTTACCATTTCATTTACATTCCCCCTGGTTCAGGATGTCTTGTTGTTAAAAGCAATCACAGCTTTGAAGATCTCATATAAGCATGATTAGAAAATGATAAGATTTAGTGTTTTCACTCTTCCTAATAAATTCTTAAGACCTGTGGTAGACTCATACCGTAAGTCTCAGCATTATAATCAGTCATTTGTACATTTTAATTGTCTACGAACTTTGGAACTTTAGTAGTTAGAATTCAAGCTTGAGGAATTATCCCTCCTCCCTTTTTCTCAGTTGATATTAGAGGTCATCTTCTTTCTCAAAATTTTAACACGGTTTTATTGTCAGGCTGCACTTTTCTTTGTTTTACTGTTTTGAAGAACTTTCTCACCCTTGATTTTTCCCCAGATATTAAGGACCTTGTTACCAATGCCTATCAAAAACAATGCCTCTATTCCTTTGCTATTTACTTTCAAAGTTCAGTGTGTAGGACTTGTAACAACTTTTAACTGGATATACTATAATACATTTTATGTAAGTTACTAAATGGCTTGCATCATCCATGGCAGAAGCTAGGCAAGTATCTTAAACCTATATAATCACCAGGGAAATTGATAGAAGAGAATTTTTAAGTCCAGTTTATCTACTTATAAAATAATAAATTACATATCTATGTATCTGTCTATGGAGATGCATATCTCTCTATCTATACCATGGTCAATTTGGGGGCCATCTCATCTATTAAGTGGAAACCCCAGATTTCCTTTTTTTTTTTGGCTGTGAACTTAGAAATTCACAGAATTCTCACAGGAAAATAAAATTTTGATGGAATCCTAGTTCTCCTTGAGTATTACTTTTGTTTATCTACTTTTTAAATGACTTAATCCTTTTCTCAAGCTTCCCTGATAGCGCAGTTGGTAAAGAATCTCCTGCAAGGGAGGAGACCCCGGTTTGATTCCTGGGCCAGGAAGATCTGCTGGAGAATGGATAGGCTACTCACTCCAGTATTCTCGGGCTTCCCTTGTGGCTCAGCTGGTAAAGAATCCACCTGCAATGTGGGGGACCTGGGTTCAATCCCTGGGTTGGGAAGATCCCCTGGAGAAGGGAAAGGTTACCCACTTCAGTATTCTGGCCTGGAGAATTCCAGGGACTGCATGGTCCATGGGATCGCAAAGAGTCGGACACGACAGAGTGACTTTCACACACACACACACTTTTCCTACATGTAAACTAGTTTATCTTTAACACAGTTATTTTGTTTGATTTTATTAATTTGTAAGACTTGTGTTCTTTTTCCTCCTTAGAAAAATATCTACAAAAGAAAAAATATTTTGGATAACCTGAGGAAATAGTGAATATTTGATGATGTGCTATCTTTATAGTATTATAAATTCTTTGTGTAATAGTCATTTATAAATATAAAGAATTAGATTATTATTTCACTAGAATTATAGAAATATTTTTGCCATAAATAACCATTTTCAAATACAAATGGTTTAGAGTATTAACAAATACTCTAAGTTAGAACATGTAGTAATGAAGTGATAGACGTGTATCTAACTGCCTTGGATTGATTTAAAACTGATATTTTCCTCAATCTTTGAAACTCCTATTAACACAGCAGGTTTATCATTAGAAACATTCCCAGAAGAAAAGTGATTCTATTTGCAAGTGGAAGAAATCTACTTTACTATTCCAGGACAAAAACATAGTGTTCACAGATTTCCTATTTCAGAAGACTAACAAGTTAATTAGCATACTTATGCTCAGAATATCCTTCTTCTTCCTCTTTCTCCTTGATCAAATGAAATGTGTATTCTAACTTTAAGTTTAGAATATAAAAAGAGATGTTCACAGGTCTTTTTACCCAGCACTTAAAGGCTCTTTGTGGGAATAGGTCTGGACAACAGTTACTATTACTACTACTACAGTTGAAAGCTGCATTCCGAACCAAGTTGACTGATTCCGAGATCTGTGCTGTTTGTAGGTCACCCTGGTGGACGTGTAAAGAAAGACTGACAGTTTCCATAAATTTTTCATTTTTCGCAAGTTACTCTCCAGAGAATAACTTCCCTAATTAAGGATAATTTATAGCAGAAACAGCCTGGGTGCTGGACTGTTGCACTGGGTTTCGACTTAGTGGTGGGGAGTCATGCCCTTCTCTCCAAATTATTTTGGCCCTTCCGAGAGGATTAGGGTGCCGTAGGATTTTCTTGTTGCCAGTTCATGCTTTTGGCACATAGTGATACTCCTGGAATTCTTGTTTGACCTTGTTGATTTCTTCTTGAGTGCAGCCTTATGTTATAATATTGTCTAAAGTTGATTTTTTTTTCTGCTTCTAGCTATTTTCTATGCTTTACTATTTACATGGGCCTGTATTTTAGAGCTAGAAAGATGTTCAAATATTATCTCCAGTCTAAAGAGTAATTATGGCTCTTTCTTCTGATACTTCTGTATAGCAGTTTTCTTTGTTTCACTGAATCTAGCCTTTTCTACTGATTCTTACTTTACTAGTTCTGAATTGTCTCATTATAGTTAATTATAATCTCAGGAAAAATTCGCATTTAATATTAACTCTAGGGGACTATAATCCAGACTTCATTATAAATAAAATTATAAACCTTATATTGAAACATATTTATATCATGTATCACCATGCATCCATTTAACATTATACGCTCTACATACCTGGTATTCTAGAATACAAGACTTTTATTCTTTAAAACAAGGTACTCAGTTGGTTCAGCTCAGTTCAGTTCATTTCAGTTGTTCAGTTGTGTCCGACTCTTTGTGACCCCATGAATTGCAGCACGCCAAGCCTCCCTGTCCATCACCATCTCTCGGAGTTCACTCAAACTCACGTCCATTGAGTCGGTGATGCCATCCNTAGAATACAAGACTTTTATTCTTTAAAACAAGGTACTCAGTTGGTTCAGCTCAGTTCAGTTCATTTCAGTTGTTCAGTTGTGTCCGACTCTTTGTGACCCCATGAATTGCAGCACGCCAAGCCTCCCTGTCCATCACCATCTCTCGGAGTTCACTCAAACTCACGTCCATTGAGTCGGTGATGCCATCCAGCCATCTCATCCTCGGTCATCCCCTTTTCCTCCTGCCTCCAATTCTTCCCAGCATCAGAGTCTTTACCAATGAGTCAACTCTTCACATGAGGTGGCCAAAGTACTCAGTTGGTTACTAGTTTTCAAGTCCTTTTCTCAGATACTTTACAATCTACCTTTTGAAGGTGATTTCAGCCTTATTCAGTTCAGTTCAATCGCTCAGTAGTGTCCAAATTTTTGCAACCCCATGGACTGCAGCATGTCAGGCTTCCCTATCCATCACTAACTCCCAGAGCTTACTCAAACTCATGTCCATCGAGTCGGTGATGCCACCCATCTTATCCTCTATCATCCCCTTCTCCTCCTGCCTTCAATCTTTCCCAGCATCAGGATTTTTTCAAATGAGTCAGCTCTTCACATGAGGTGGCCAAAATATTGGAGATTCAGCTTCAGCACCAGTCCATTCTAATGAATATTCAGGACTGATTTCCGTTAGGATTGTTTGGTTGGATCTCCTTGCAGTCCAAGGGACTCTCAAGAGTCTTCTCCAACACCACAGTTCAAAAGCATCAATTCTTTGGCATTCAGCTCTCTTTATAGTCCAACTCTCACACCCATACATGACAACTGGAAAAAACCACTTTGACTAGATGGACCTTTGTTGGCAAAGTAATATCTCTACTTTTTAATATACTATCTAGGTTGGTTGTAACTATTCTTCCAAGGACCAAGCATCCTTTAATTTCATGGCTGCAGTCATCATCTGCAGTGATTTTGGAGTCCTACAAAATGAAGTCTGTCACTGTTTCCATTGTCTCCCCATCTATTTGCCGTGAAGTGATGGAACCAGATGCCATGAACTTAGTTTTCTGAATGTTGAGTTTTAAGCCAACATCTTCACTTTCCTCTTTCACTTTCAACAAGAGGCTCTTTTAGTTCTTCACTTTCTGCCACAAGGGTGGTGTCACCTGCATATCTGAGGTGATTGATATTTCTCCCAGCAATCTTGATTTTAGCTTGTGCTTCATCCAGCCAAACATTTCTCATGATGCACTTTGCATATAAGTTAAACAAGCAGGGTGATAATGTACAGTCTTGATGTACCCCTTTCTCAATTTGGAATCAGTCTGTTGTTCCATGTCTGCTTCTAATTGTTGCTTCTTGACCTGTGTACATACAGGTGGTGTTTTATTCCCATTTCTTTCAGAATTTTCCACACTTTGTTGTGATCCACAGAGTTAAAAGCTTTGGCATTGTCAATAAAGCAGATGTTTTATTGGAACTCTCTTGCTTTTTCAATGAGCCAACCTATGTTGGCAATTTGATCTCTGGTTCCTCTGCCTTTTCTAAAACCAGCTTGAACATCTGGATGTTCATGGTTCACATACTATTGAAGCCTGGCGTGGAGAATTTTGAGCATTACTTTTATAATGTGTGAGATGAGCTCAATTGTATGGTAATTTGAGCATTCTTTGGCATTGCCTTTCTTTGGAATTGAAATGAAAACTGACCTTTTCCAGTCCCATGGCCACTGCTGAGCTTACCAAACTTGCTGGCATACTGTGTGCAGCACTTTCACAGGAACATCTTTTAGAATTTGAAATAGCTCAACTGAAATTTCCTCACCTCCACTAGTTTTGTTTGTAGTGATGCTTCCTAAGGTCCACTTGACTTTGCATTCCAGGATGTCTGGCTCTAGGTGTGCGATCACACCATCATGGTTTTCTGGGTCATGAAGATCTTTTTTGTATCATTCTTCTGTGTATTGTTGCCACCTCTTCTTAATATCTTCTGCTTCTGTTAGGGCTATACCATTTCTGTCCTTTAGTCTGCCCATCTTTGCATGAAATATTCACTTGATATCTGTAATTTTCTGAAGAGATCTCTAGTCTTTCCCATTCTATTTTCTTTGCATTGATCGCTGAAAAAGGCTTTCTTATCTCTCCTTGCTATTCTTTGGAACTCTGCATTCAAATGGATATATCTTGCCTTTTTTCTTTGCCTTTTGTATCTTCATCTTTTCTTTTCTCGCTATTTGTAAGCCCTCCTCAGACAACCATTTTGCCTTTTTGCATTTCCTTTCCATGGGGATGGTCTTGATTCCTGTCTCCTGTACTGTGTCACAAATCTCCGTCCATAGTTCTTCAGGCACTCTGTCTATCAGATCTAGTCCCTTAAATCTATTTCTCACTTCCACTGTATAAATGTAAGGAATTTGATTTAGGCCATACCTGAATGGTCTAGTGGTTTTCCCTACTTTCTTCAATTTAAGTCTAAATTTGGCAATAAGGAGTTCATGAGCTGACCTACAGTCAGCTCCCAGGGTTGTTTTTGCTGACTATATAGAGCTTCTCCATCTTTGGCTACAAAGAATATAATCAATCTGATTTTGGTATTGACTATCTGGTGATGTCCATGTGTAGAGTTTTCTCTTGTGTTGTTGGAAGAGGGTATTTGCTATGACCAGTGTGTTCTCTTGGCAAAACTCTGTTAGCTTTTGACCTGCTTCATTTTGTACTCTAAGAACAAATTTTCCTGTTACTCCTGCTATCTCTTGACTTCCTACTTTTGCATTCCAGTTCCCTATAATGAAAAGGACATTTTTGGGGGGGGGGGCTGTTAGTTCTAGAAAGTCTTGTAGGTCTTCATAGAACCATTGAACTTTAGCTTCTTCAGCATTCCTGGTTGGGGCATAGACTTGGATTACTGTGATATTGAATGGTTAGCCCTGAAAATGAACAGAGATCATTCTGTCATTTTTGAGACTGCATCCAGGTACTGCATTTCAGATCTTTTGTTGACTATGATGGCTACTCTGTTTCTTTTAAGGGATTCTTGACCACAATAGAAGATATTATTGTCATCTGAGTTAAATTCACCCATTCCAGTCCATTTTAGTTCACTGATTCCTAAAATGATGTTCACTCTTGCCATCTCCTGTTTGACCAATTCCAATTTTCCTTGATTCATGGACCTAACATTCCAAGTTCCTATGCAATATTGCTGTTTGTGGCACTGGACTTACTTTCATTACCAGTCACATCCACAACTGGGTGCTGTTTTTGCTTTGGCTCTGTCTCTTCATTCTTTCTGGAATTATTTCTGCACTGATCTCCAGTAGCATATTGGGCACCTACTTACCTGGGGAGTTCATCTTTCAGTGTCCTATAATTTTGCCTTTTCATACTGTTCATGGGGTTCTCAAGGCAAGAATACTGAAGTGGTTTGCCATTCCCTTCTCCAGTGGACCAGATTTTGTCAGAACTTTCCACTATGGCCAGTTTGTGTTGGGTGGCCTTACATGGCATGGCTCATAGTTTCATTGAGTTAGACAAGGCTATGATCCATGGGATCAAATTGGTTAATTTTCTTCTGTGATTGCAGTTTTCATTCCAATGATGCTGTGAAAGTGCTGCACTCAATATGGCAGCAAATTTGGAAAACTCAGCAGTGGCCACAGGACTGGAAAAGGTCAGTTTTCATTCCAATCCCAAAGAAAGGCAATGCCAAAGAATGCTCAAACTCCTGCACAATTGCACTCATCTCACATGCTAGTAAAGTAATGTTGAAATTCTCCAAGCCAGGCTTCAGCAATATGTGAACCATGAAGCTCCTGATGTTCAAGCTGGTTTTAGAAAAGGCAGAGGAACCAGAGATCAAATTGCCAACATCTGCTGGATCATNAATGGCAATCCACTCCAGTGTTCTTGCCTGGAGAATCCCAGGGACAGGGGAGCCTCATGGGCTGCCGTCTCTGGGGTCGCACAGAGTCGGACACAACTGAAGCGACTTAGCAGTAGCAGCATAGAGATACAAGGGAAAATTTTTTTTTTAATCTATGAAATCCTACTGTTGTTTAGGCAGACTACTTATTGTATCATTACCATTGCATCTCTTCAGTCCTTAATGTCTGAACATGTACCTGGACATGAAAACACTTACTAGAGAGAGTACATGCAGAACTATCAATCTCTGCAATGTAAACTATGTGGGGCACAGTTCCTGACAATTTCTTAAAAGACCATGTTACTTTTCTATTACTACCTAGCTGCTCTAAAGCAGTAACATTCGATTTCAACTAAAAAAGTGGTTAAAAAATAACAAAGTGAGATTAAGCCTTGATGTTGACATCTTCAGGTGTTTGGTTATCTGGTAAAAAAATTTTTTTAAGGGAAAAATGCTTAAAGTTCAAAGATGACAAGAGTTTTAAAGTGGCATATAATAAGTTTATATTTCTTAAACAAACCTATTTACCATCTGATGAATAGCTCAAAATTACTAAATGCATACCTCAAAAGGGTAGACTGCTCACATTCATAAAATTTAGTGATTTTGTTCTCTAAGAGAAAGAGCAACTTGATGCTTAACCTCTATCTGAAACTCTATCTTTTTTAAGAGCGCACCATCTTTGTAACACTTGGCAAAAGAACTACACAAGGTTACATACTATAATCAATTCTAACACTGCAAAAGTCTTTTCAAGATAGGTTTTCTTATAACTTCTGTAAACAGTGGAGACTAAGTTTGATGTGAATTACTTAAATTTTGTAACGTTTTATAAATGGAGAAAATAAGCTACGGGAAGGATTATTATTATCAAATTAAACCCAATAAGGCACACATTTCATCATTTTAACATACAACAGCAGAGCTCCTCTTAGGAAAGAAATGGTTTTTCTTTGGGAAAACACATGGAAAATGTGGTTACGGTGGAAGGCAAGGCCTTGTAGCATCAAAGGAAGGCAAAGCGGCTCTGCATGACCCCAGGGAGGCAACTATATACTTTTCCCTCCTCTGGAGGGGAGAAGGGAAGGGAAAGAAGTCCCATCCAGATGGCAGTAACTCAGAGGTCACAGAACACTAGAATCTGCAGAAATCTTAGGAAAAGTTTAGGCTTCTTCATAACATAAAACTGAAGGCTCTTGAGCCAATTGTTTAGTTCTTAAAGGGTCTGTCTGGACACTCAGATGACATTTGGGTATAGATATATTAAAATATTCATTCACAAGAGCAGTTGCTATCAGGAATTTATATTCTAGAATATTACTAAAGTCATCAAAGCTACCATATTTTAAATCTTTTTTTTTAACATAGAAAATTATGTCCTTCTGACTAAGTGAAAGTCTTAGTCGCTTAGTCCTGTCCAATTCTATGCCTCCATGGGCTGTAGTCCACCAGACTCCTCTGTCCATGGAGAGGCAAGAATACTTGACTGGGTAGCCATTCCGTTCTCCAGGGGATCTTCCCAACCCAGGGATCAAACCCAGGTCTCCTGCACTGCAGGCAGACTCTTTACCNTAGTCCTGTCCAATTCTATGCCTCCATGGGCTGTAGTCCACCAGACTCCTCTGTCCATGGAGAGGCAAGAATACTTGACTGGGTAGCCATTCCGTTCTCCAGGGGATCTTCCCAACCCAGGGATCAAACCCAGGTCTCCTGCACTGCAGGCAGACTCTTTACCGTTTGAGCCACCAGGGAAGCCCTTTTGACTAAAGTAATGGCTAAAAAAAGATTAAAAACAATTATAGGTCTTCAAAGATGGTTAATGTAGAGTAAATGGCATGATAGAGTTTGTGGTTTTCCTGTTCTCTTAACCAAAAATGAGGGGAAACACCTCAAGCAGAGGCATTTTATATAATAGATTCTGCAGGGACCAAAAGATGTACAATACTTGGAGAACCAAATAAATCCTTCCCTAACAAATCAGAAAGCATTTTCTTTCAAGGTTGACTGGTAAAATTTAGGTAGTAGATTAAATCAAGAGATATCATCACCTGAAAATCTACAAACATTTCACATAAGGTTAAGAAATAAACGGAACAGATATAATCATGCTGTCAACTTAAGAATATTCCTGTATAATACGCTCTTCCAGAGTTATCTTCAAATCAAACAGCCAAGAAGATATCTTGAAACAGACTTTCATAGAGCAACGAGGTAAATTCAAACTTTAAACACAGAAATTCAAGGAGAGGTTTAAAAATCTATGTCATTTCTTTTTTAAAAAATTTTTACTGGAGTATAGTTGATTTAAAATATTGTGTTAGTTTCAGGTGTACAGTGAAGTCAATCAGTTATACATATACAAACATATCCACTCTTTTAAAGATTCTTTTATGTCCTCATTTCTGTCTCCTCTGACAATAAAATATAAATTTTCTTTTGGTGGCTTTAAGATGATCCTAAATCCTTCAGTTATTTTAAACTTAACTACTTAAAGCCTTCTGAAGTATAAAGTTTTCAAAAGCTGCCACAAGAAAAACCATAGCCAAGACANACGTGAGTTTGAGTGAACTCTGGGAGTTGGTGATGGACAGGGAGGCCTGGCGTGCTGCAATTCATGGAGTAGCAAAGAGTCGGACATGACTGAGCGACTGAACTGAACTGAACTGAATAATGACCTTACGTTTTGATTCACTGCTATACCTAAAAGTACTCCACTCAAAAAGCAGTGTTTACATTGTCTTTGCTTCTGCTCCATGCTGTTTAGATGAAGTAATTTGATTTGGATGCCAAAAATCTGAACTGATGAACCATATTTGGCCCATTCCGTCCTCAGACCCTTTACACTTGCTGTTCTCTCTATGATTTTCCACTCCTGGATATTTGAAAGCAGGTCCTGCCTCATCATTACTGCCTCTGCTCAGATGTCACCTCTTTACAAAGGCTTCCCAATCACATCCTATCTAAAAATAATGGCCCTCCAAGTGGTCTCATAGCATTTACTACTATTTACAATTATCCTGTTAACTTATTTACTGGTTTTTGTCTTCTTCCCCCCAGCTAAAATTTAAGTTCCATGAGGACAGAATAGTACCTGGCACATTACAGATACTAAAAAAATCTGTTGAATAAGTTAACTTCAATTGAATACACCTGACAAAAACTGCAAAGGTCTTCTCTAAATTATTCAAGTAAATCTACTTCAAATGCACAGGTCCTATGCTAGGGATACAACAGTAAACAAAACAAGTAGGTCTATGTCATCATGGAGTTTATAGTCTTGATTCAACTTTAATCAGTATAATGAAAGAATTATTTAAGAGAATTCTTATTTACAATATGCTGCTGCTGCTAAGTTGCTTCAGTCATGTCCGACTCTGTGCGACCCCATAGATGGCAGCCCACCAGGNTGTATGGATGTGAGAGTTGGACTGTGAAGAAAGCTGAGCACCGAAGAATTGATGCTTTTGAACTGTGGTGTTGGAGAAGACTCTTGAGAGTCCCTTGGACTGCAAGGAGATCCAACCAGTCCATTCTGAAGGAGATCAGTCCTGGGATTTCTTTGGAAGGAATGATGCTGAAGCTGAAATTCCAATACTTTGGCCACCTCAGGCGAAGAGTTGACTCATTGGAAAAGACATTGATGCTGGGAAGAATTGGGAGCAGGAGGAGAAGGGGACGACAGATGATGAGATGGCTGGATGGCATCACGGACTCGATGGACGTGAGTCTGAGTGAACTCTGGGAGTTAGTGATGGACAGGGAGGCCTGGTGTGCTGTGATTCATGGGGTTGCAAAGAGTCGGACAGGACTGAGTGACTGAACTGAACTGAAGTGCTTTCTTCTGTAGAATGATAAGAGGTTTATGGAAGCTTCCTGTTGGGAAAACTGACTGAGGGGGAACCTGGGTGTTGTTCTGATGGGTGGGGTCATGATCAGTAAATCTTTAATCCAATTTTCTGTTGATGGGCAGAGCTGTGTTCTCTCACTGTTGTTTGACCTGAGGCCAAACTATGGTGGAGATAATGAAGATTATGGCTACCTCCTTCAAAAGATCCCATGCAGGCACTGCTGCACTTGTTGCAGCTAACCCTGCAGCAGGCCATTGCCGACCCATGCCTCAGCAGGAGACTCCTGGACACTCAAGGGCAAGTCTGGGTCAGTCTTTTGTGGGGTCCCTGCTGTTTTGTCCTGTATCTTGGTGCACACAAGGTTTTGTTTGTGCCCTGCAAGAGTCTGTTTCCCCAGTCCTGTGTAAGTTCTGGTGGCTCTATGGTGTGGTTAGTGGCGACCTCCTCCAAATGGGCTTAAGCCACACCCAGGTCTGCTGCACCCAGAGCTCCTGCCCCTGAACAGTCCACTGTTGACCTGTACCTCTGCAGGAGATACTCAGACACAGTTCTGGGTCAGTCTCTGTGGGGTCTTATTCAATACTAATACTACCTTAAATTTTCATTTAGTAATATCATATCTTCTACTTCCTGCATGAAGAATTTTAATCCTACAACTTTGAATTGAATTACTAACTGCTTTATTTCTTTGGCAACTCTTATCCTCTAAGAATTTACTTTTCCTTCTAACTCTAGAGAAAAGCAGAATTTCAAAATCAAATGAATGGATAAAGAAGACGTGTGTGTGTGTGTGTGTGTGTGTGTGTGTGTGTATACATCCATAAAAGAGAATGAAATAACACCATCTGCAGCAACACAGATGGAGCTGGGAGCTATCATACTGACTAAAGTAAGTCAGACAGAGAAAAACAGATATATGATATCTCTGTTACATGTAATCTACAAAAAATGATACAAGTGAATTTTTTTACAAAACAGACTCATAGACTTAGAAAACAATCTTATGGTTACCAAAGGGAAAAGGTTGTGAGGGATAAATTAAGAGTTTAAGATTAACAGATACACACTTCTATAGATAAAATAGGCAAACAACAAAGACCTATTGTGTGGACAGGGAACTATATTAAATATTTTGTAATAACCTATAATGGAACATAATCTGAAAAAGAATATCTGTCTATAACAAATCTCTCTGCCTATATCTGAATCACTTTGCTACAAACCTGAAAATAACACAACATCGCAAATCAAGTATACTTCAGTTTTGTTTGTTTTTGTTTTTTTCAAAAAAAAAAAAAACAAACCAAAACCAGTTCTGCTCTTATGACAGAAAGTGAAGAAGAACTAAGGAGCCTCTTGTTGAAAGTGAAAGAGGAGAGTGGAAACGTTGGCTTAAAGCTCAACATTCAGAAAACTAAGATCATGGCATCTAGTCTCATCACTTCATGGCAAATAGATGGGGATACAGTGGAAACAGTGGCAGACTTTGTTTTTCTGGGGCTCCAAAATCACTGCAGATGGTGATTGCAGCCATGAAATTAAAAGACATTTACTCCTAGTGACTATGCCAAAGCCTTCGACTGTGTGGATCACAATAAGCTGTGGAAAAGTCTGAAAGGGATGGGAATACCAGACCACCTGACCTGCCTCTTGAGAAACCTGTATGCAAGTCAGGAAGCAACAGTTAGGACTGGACATGGAACAACAGACTGGTTCCAAATAGGAAAAGGAGTATGTCAAGGCTATATATTGTCACCATGCTTAACTTATATGCAGAGTATATCACGAGAAACAGTAGGCTGGATGAAGCACAAGCTGGAATCAAGATTTCTGGGAGAAATATCAATCACCTCAGATACGCAGATGACACCACCCTTATGGCAGAAAGTGAAAAAGAACTAAAGAGCCCCTTGATGAAAGTGAAAGAGGAGAGTGAAAAAGTTGGCTTAACGCTCAGCATTCAGAAAACGAAGATCATGGCATCTGATCCCATCACTTCATGGTAAATAGATGGAGAAACAGTGGAAACAGTGGCTGACTTTATTTTTCTGGGCTCCAAAATCACTGCAGATGGTGACTGCAATCATGAAATTAAAAGACGCTTACTCTTTGAAAGGAAAGTTGTGACCAACCCAGACAGCATATTAAAAAGCAGAGACATTACTTTGCCAACAAAGGTCCATCTAGTCAAGGCTATGGTTTTTCCAGTAGTCATGTATGGATGTGAGAGTTGGACTCTAAAGAAAGCTGAGTGCTGAAGAATTGATGCTTTTGAACTGTGGTGTTGGAGAAGACTCTTGAGAGTCCCTTGGACTGCAAGGAGATCCANGGTTTTTCCAGTAGTCATGTATGGATGTGAGAGTTGGACTCTAAAGAAAGCTGAGTGCTGAAGAATTGATGCTTTTGAACTGTGGTGTTGGAGAAGACTCTTGAGAGTCCCTTGGACTACAAGGAGATCCAACCAGTCCATCCTAAAGGAGATCAGTCTTGGGTATTCATTGGAAGGACTGATGCTGAAGCTGAAGCTCCTATACTTTGGCCACCTGATGCAAAGAACTGACTCATTGAAAAAGACCCTAATGCTGGGAAAGATTGAAGGCAGGAGGAGAAGGGGGTGACACAGGGTGAGATGGTTGGATGGCATCATGGCCTCAATGGACAAGAGTTTGAGTAAGCTCCGGGAGTTGGTGATGGACAGAGAGACTTGGTGTGCTGCAGTCCTTGGGGTCGCAAAGAGTCGTACATGACTGATCGACTGAACTGAAACGTAGTGACTACTAACTAGAACAGGGACACTCTTACCGGCTGTTTCCCTCTGTGGAGCCTTCTGCTGTGGTCTTTCTATGCCTGTGGTTCTCAGTATTGACTCTGTTAGAAATCACCTGCAGATCTCTGCTAAGTCCCCATGCCCAGGCTTTACTGCAGAACAAGAGAAATAAGACTCTCAAGATGAGATGGCATTGAAGGCTCCTGGATTGGTTCTGGCACTCAGCGAAGTGTGAAGACCACTACTTTGGATAGTCAAAATTATAATTAATTATCATAATTAATAATTTCCTCTCACCTCTTCTAAGACCCTGGGCTCTTCTCTCTCAGGGTTCCCCAAGGAAACCACAAATGTCTCTCATTTCATTAGGAGCTGCTGCTGCTGCTAAGTTGCTTCAGTCGTGTCCGACTCTGTGACCCCATAGATGGCAGCCCACCAGGCTCCCCTGTCCCTGGGATTCTCCAGGCAAGAACACTGGAGTGGGTTGCCATTTCCTTCTTCAATGCATTAAAGTGAAAAGTGAAAGTGAAGTCGCTCAGTCGTATCCGACTCCTAGCGACCCCATGAACTGCAGTCTACCAGGCTCCTCCATCCATGGGATTTTCTAGGCAAGAGTACTGGAGTGGGGTGCCATTGCCTCCTCTGACATTAGGAGCAATTCAGGTGTTTTATCTATAGATCTATGTATGCTCGTACATGGGCATATATATGTGTGTGTAAGAGTGTATATGTAAGTATGTATGTGTGTGTTTATGTATATAGGTATGTGTATATGCAAGCATGTGTGTAAATATGTGTATGTGTCTATAAGTATTTTGTATGTGTATGTAAGCATGTATGCATCTAAGTACATAACCACATATCTATGCAAATGTATGCATGTACATATGTGTGCATGCATGTATGCATGTGTTCATGTGTGCAGATATGTGTGTAAGTACTGAGTATGTGTGCATGTTTGTGTGTGTACATGTGTATGGACATCCATACTTTTGTCTATTGACTCATCCACGCTGTGCCCAAGTCCTTTTTTCTCCATAGGATGTCTCCACAACAGGTTGAAATGAGAGCCCTTTTATCCAAAGACAAGTTATGTCACTGGCTGAGAAAGCAAACCCATATGCAGTTGGTTTTTGTTTAAATGGTATTTTTTTCCTTAACAGTGTACATAGAAACAGTTTTCTGAGTCCCTTGAAAACAAAGGACTTTGCACACCTAGAGACTCCTCCTGTGTTTACAGTGCCAACTCCCCTTCCTTGGGGACTAGAACTTCCTTCTACCCAAGCGCCGTACTCAGAGAAAGCTGCTCTCACCCCAAACTCGCAAAACCAGACCCTCCAATGTGAGACTCAGGCACGCCTGCCTTGGTGTCTGGGGCTGGATCCAATGAACTGTTAAGTCTTTTTGATCTTTAACTCCTAAGAGCCTGATTTCTCGCACGTGGGAGGAGAACCCCGTGCAAGTTGACCCACGGGTGTGAACCTGACTCACCGCTGCTCCCCACATCTGTTCTCTTTGCAGTGGTGCTATTTGGCATTTTAATGGACACTTTTATTGAGAATCTGAAGAGAACAGATGCCAGCGAGCAAGTATGCTTTTTTACAGCCTCGTCTCTCCAGGCTTGCCCCATCACCCAAGATCTGGCCTTTCCAGAACAAACAATATCTTCAGCCTTGATACCCAGGTGCTCTGGAGGTCTCGTAAAGATGCTGGAGAGTGGCTGCATTTGTAATTTTGGAAGGCTCATCACTATAGTGGTTAGGAGCCTTAGTCAATGGGACCCCCTGCACCTTCCACGTTGGCAATATAAGTGGTCTTTTAAAATCTCAGAAGGAATGCCTACATTTCTTTTTTTATAAACCACCAGTTCTCAGCTCTGGAGGACCAAAATGCCATCGCCTTCATCAACTCTTTCGCGTATCACTAATAATTGTGTTTGCATGTCAATACGTGTGATCATTTACTTTCTAAAAATATGTCTGAGCAGATGGGAGGTTCTTCCCATATTAAGAAATCTGTCTCTCACTTGGATTCCAATATGCTTCCCTGAGCCTGACAGAAAGGCATGGACTCACAGAGCACGCAGGAGTCCTGCATGACTGGAGTGTGCCCATGGTAATGGGTCACACATGATATCCATCAAGTGTGGGGGAGGAAGGCTGGAGCTGTTGGGATAATTAATGGGGTAATAGGCAGCTAAGTTCAAGAAGACTTCAGTGGAAATTACATGAGTGATCACCTTCTCTCCACCACAAGCTGTTTCCTTTGCTTGGGTTAGAATTTCTCTGCCTAGGAAATCGTGTGCTTTGTCTTCTCAGTTTAATAGTCATTTATCCATCATCCTTTCAGATGTTTATTGACTTTTTTGTGGAGCTTGGGCATGGCTCTAAAATAAAGCCACTGATGAGATTCTCCCAGGGTTTAATGGATAATCAGGTCAATTTTCTCTGATCAGAACCATACAGCCAATAGGAAAGGGCTTTGCCCATTTTGGATGTAAATATTTGTTGGTGGAATAACTAAATGAAATCACCTATGACATATATAAAAAGTAGCAGGAGGAGGTTACTGTTTTCTGAAGGCAGTGTATTCTTTTTCCCTTTTCATCTTCCCTGCCTCCTCCCCTAACTCCTTGGGTCAGTTTTCTTACATTTCTCCTGCTCTCAGAGAAGAAAGAGAGATGTTTTGATGAACTGCTAGGCGACACGGCAAAGGCAAGTCTCTGTAGTCAACCTGGGAGAAGCTGCTTTGGCATCGCAGGTGGGAGTGAGCCCAGCCCCTTGCATGGGTGTAGGTCGGCCAGGGCGCCTGTGGGTTCCTGCGTGCCAGAGCATCCCAGCCGGCGCAGTGGCTGTTCCTGCAAAGCCCAGTGTTGGTCCTCTCCTGTGTATCGCAGATTCTCCTCCTCGACTTCTCAGAGGCTGTGAGGCTTTTGAGCCTTCCCTCTTTAATCTCACCGCCGCTGCTTTCAGGACCCTCACTCCCTTCTCTGACTTGTCCCATACCCTAAGCTGGTTTCTCTCTCCCTGCTCCCTGCTCCGAAACGTCCCCGCGGTTGTGTTCTCAGCCTTCTGTGGTGTCTCTGCTTTTTCTCTCACANTAAAGAGAAAAGGAAAATGACAGAGGATGTTATACAAAGCAGATAATGAGAAAAGCTAAGATGACCATAACACACAACCTGTTTGTTTCTCATCTCTTGTATTGGAGAATTGAGCTTGTCAAATATTCAACTCTCATTTTGATTTTTTAAACTGGGATTTGACTTTTTTTAGTCAAATAGTCAAATATATGACTATTTAATCAAACAGTGAGTTTTTTCCAAGATTTAGGCAGACTTTTTTTCCAGTTTGGTTTTCCTACAAATTCTGAAAGTTGATTTTTACAATGCTCGAAAGAGAAATTTCCTTATTCAGCAAAGTCTTTTGCTTCCAGCATTAGTAAGAACAATATCCTATGAAATCTCTCCAAGGATCTGTTCTGCCCAGGAGCAGAAGTTTCCTTGGTCTAAAAGAAATTAAGTCCATCTTAAGTATGAACAAGAATAGACAGCCGCCCACTAGACTCCTCTGTCCCTGGGATTTTCCAGGCAAGAATACTGGAGTGGGTTGCCATTTCCTTCTCCATGAACCAGAATAGATGACATGTAAAACAGTAAGTGTTATTTGGTTCACATATTTTGGGGTAGGTTTTGAGTAATGATGTAACATTATTTGTGCAAGGAGTACAGTGACCCTGGACACATCTGATGGACAGACCTATCAAGCCTTGGGTCTTATTCAACATTTCACATGCAATTCCTTGTATGGAACTTGACATGCTGTAGAAACTCAGTGAATATTTGTTGACCTAATGCTCTGCCTGCCATGTGTCAAAATTATCTAGGACAGGCATTTCATCTTCTATTTCATTTGTATTTCCCATTAAGTCCTATAGATTACAGGGACCCTGTAAATAGTATGGGCTCAAAGAATCTGACTAATGAGAGGACTGATCATTTCTAACTAGCAGAGCTAGTTAGAGTCAATGGAATAAGCTACAGTCATTACAAGCAGAATTTTGGTCAAGTTTTGAATAACTGGAGGCATTCTTGTGGTTTAATGCTAATTTAAGTAAAAGGCGAAACTTTAGTGTCATGGTTTTTCTCATCTACTTTTCTTGAACATTTTCTAATCTTATTAATTTATCCATAAATATTTAAAAAATCATAATTATCTCTTCTAGGTAAAATAAATTATGTAAGGGAGAAAAGTTGCCCCTCCTCTTTTCCAGTTGTTTGAATTGAGCTTAGCAGAGGGGCCAAATATACTCTTCCCAATGTGTACCTTTGAGTACTAATTAGCTTTGATCATATCCTAATATGGCCTGCTTTATGCATAAGAGGTTAGACTGATGATGTCATGTACTTCATGCTTATTTTTTAAGGTATCTGAACTTCTTCTCCCCTAAAATGTGTTTCATTTTCTGGAGTTTTCTTTGTTTCACAGGATGTTTCAGTTTTATAAAACCTCAGGTATCACTTGGCTTAGACATAGATGAAGAAATTAAAACACAGAGTAATAAAGGGGAAATAGAGAATTACCATCTATTGTAAATTAAATACGTGCTGGATATTATTCCCTGCCCTATGCATATATTATCTATTTTAGAATTTCAAGTTAACCTTCATTTGTAAATGGACATCTAGTTAACCTTATGCTCCCCTCAGCCAAGAGGAAGCTACTTTAAAACTTACAGTTATACATTATTTGCGAAATTATTTTAATCACCAGAGGGATTAATATACTTATTTTTCAGAAATCACATAAAAATTAATGATGTTTAAAAGCCAATTAAGAGAATGTTTTGATTGACATAGTATTCTTTTCCCAGTTTTCTTGGTCTACACTAGGCAGCTTTAACATTCTTTTTACTCATAAAACTCAATGACATTTTAAAGTTACTACACAGAAAGTGATTGCCTAGCATAATTTATTCTCTCCTTCAATAGTAACAGAACTCTTACTTAATTCCAAGTAGAAACACATCCAATTAAAAAATTACATTCCCCAACTTCTTTTGTGTCTAAGGATGAATAAGTGAAGTGAAGTAGCTCAATCGTGTCTGACTCTTTGCAACCCCGTGAACCCCACCAGGCTCCTCTGTCCATGGGATTTTCCAGGCAAGAATACTGGAGGGGGTTGCCATTTGAATACTGAGATGTTAACAGACAATGTTGCATGAGGCTTATCAGAAAGCACTTTTTCCCTTGCCCTTTCTAATAGTTTCCTGTCTGGATCATTCATCTGATGACTAGAACTCCAGAAGACAGAGAGAGCATGGTTTTCTGGTGAGTTGCCATATAGGTCTTAGCTACCCACTACTGAACTTCTAGAGGAGAGAGTAAATTCATACGTGTTTAAATCACCGTTATCAGCTTTCTATGACCAGTCACAATTCCCATTGATACACAGCTTATGAGAGATTTGGAAAAGCTCATTAGTGTTTCTAAACTGTGCTCCTTCATTTTCTTTTTTCTTGATGTTGTTCAAGGGTTACCTGGGAAAGTTTGGAAAGCAGGAAGGTGTGATTCTCAAATTCTCTGTGCCTGTCCATGAAAACATCTTTAATCTCATCTGTTTTATTATTTGGACATCCATGTGGCATTTTATTTGTATTGGCGTCCCATAGCTTAAAGTAATTTGAAAACTGCAGAGTTCTAGTTCAAAGTTCTCGTCATATAATTGCTAAAACAATCACCGTGCTTCAGACCTTCTTCTAAGTGGTTCTAGTCTAATCTAGTGTTAGCTGCTCATTCATGTCTGACTCTTTGTCATCCCAGGGACTATAGCCCACCAGGCTCCTTTGTCCATGGGATTCTCCAGGCAGGAATACTGGAGTGGGTTGCCATTTCCTTCTCCAGGGGATCTTTCCGATCCAGAGATTGAACCCAGGTCTCTTGCATTGCAGGTAGATTCTTTACCATGTGAGCCACCATATAATAAATCTTTTGACTCTCTCAGTAACCCTGTGAAGTTAATGCTGTTAATATTCCCATCTTGCACACAGGGAAATTAAGGCACAGAAATAGTAACTTGTGCAAGATTACAAATCTTGTGTGTGGTCTGGCTGAGATTCACACTTGCTCTCCAATCCAAGCTTTGAACCACCGTCCTATCTCTACACATGATTCCTAAATGAATGCTCCTGGAATGTAAGTGATTTCCTCAAATTCAAATAGATTTGTGGGAGAGTTGAAGAAGCTCTCAGGTCAATTAATTTTAATGTTCTTCCCAGAACACCAAGCAGCATCTTCCTTCTCTTAACAGTTTTTTTCCACGTGACACAATAAATTGTAAGTCACTTTTCTAGTTACTGCAGTTGCAAATGAATGACACCCATCACCGATAAATTAAATTTTCAGCTTCTAGATTCTTTGTAAAAACTAGTTCTCCTGAATAGTGTAGCAGCGATATAGTACTTGGCTGAATTCTTTTCTACCCCCTAGCTTTCTTTTAAATGTTAACTTCATCTCTCTCCATATACTTCGAAACTTCTGTTAACCCCAGACCTCGCACTCCCAGACCTGGAGTGCAAGTTGTCTAGTCTCAAACAGCTGGTAAAATCTGTCTTAATACCTTGCTGCATTATTCTTACTTAAGTAAGCATCAACTAAATATGACTCCACTGCTACCATTTCTTCTGCTGATACATTAAAAAAAATTATATAAGGAAACAAAACCCACCAATCCATAATATTAAGCAGCATATTTTCTATAAGAATTTAGAATTAATTCTATTAGAAATTATGGCTGTATACAAGAAAAAAAAATTGATTATGCTTCTTTTAATTTTAACCCACATAATTTTATGTACTCAATAAAAGTAATCATATTTTCTTGATTCAGTTATTAACATCTCTCATAGGCCTTTCATTCTACTAAATGTTGAGTGTAATTTTGTTACAATATAAAAGTTTCCAAAATAAAGGAAACAATGTACTTTTAGAATATTATAGATGTCAGCTCATGGCTATTTTAACTTATGTCAATTTTCAAAGACACTTCACTTTACAATTTGCCTACAGTTACTAGTATTATTATTCATAGATGAAAGGTGGAACAAGTTCAAAGAATGGAATTAGTAATCGCTCAAAGCTGTGTTTTCCTGTCCTGGCTTATCTAGATCATCTGAGAATTCTCAGAAGTGCAGTTTTCTAAGTAGACCCCAGAACTGCTGACTTAGAACCTCTATGGGTAGGTCCACGCCTTATAACTTACAAAGTTCCTCCAGAAATTCTAATGTGCAGTTAAATTTGAAACCCAGTTTTAGAGAAAAAAAACTGCCTTAGTCATGTGAAATATTAACAATTCTAAAATAGGTAAGATTAAAGATTATGCTTTAAAATTCAGGAGTTCATGTTTCATAAATTTCAATGATATGGAAAATTTATAAATATAAATAACTAAAAGTACATACAAAATAATATGCGTATATCATGTCTTTTCCAATGAATCCTTCATTTTAAGACTTAGAAATGCATCTTTGAAGTCTTTACAATAGGAAAGAGTAGCTGAAAAGAAAAGGTAATAGAAAGGATGGAATATAAAAAGGGATGATGAAGAAGGGGAAATTTGGAAACTGGTTTTCTTTATGTATCAGTTCAATAATTTTTTTCTTAATGACAAGAGACTGGTTTTCCTGTGAAAAGGGTATATCTTGTTGTTGTTTACTTGCTAAGGTGTGTCTGACTTTGTGCAACCTCATGAACTGTAGCCTGCCAAGCTTCTCTATCCATGGGTTTTCCCATATGAGAATACTGGAGTGGGTTGCCATTTCCTTATCCATAAGGATATATACAAGGTAAAAAAAGATAAATTATGTAATCATTGTTAATATTTTGTACATATCTTTCTACTAAGTACATCAACAAAAATAAATTTGGGATCATACTATATAAGCTATGATATAATTTCATTTTTCCACTTAGCATTATTGAGATCAGTTTTTCAAGTCATTGATTGTTGTTCTGTGACTTGACTTTTAATGGCAACATTCTATTCCATTACATTAATGAATATTAATTTGGCCAGTCCTTAGTTGAGAACCTTTTATTTTCATTTTCAACATTATAAGCAATGTTGTTCTAAATATCATTGCATATAACCTTGATAAAAGTGCTGTTTTTTAGCTTAAAAGAGCCTCTTGATGAAAGTGAAAGAGGAGAGTGAAAAAGATCATGGCATCCAGTCCTATCACTTCATGGCAAATAGATGGGGAAATGATGGACACAGTGAGAGACTTTACCTTCTTGGGCTCCCAAATCAAATTAAAAGATGAAATTAAAAGATGCTTGCTCCTTGGAAGAAAAGCTATGACCAACCTAGACAGCATATTAAAATGCAGAGACATTACTCTGCCAACAAATGTCCGTCTAGTCAAGACTGTGGTTTTTCCAGTAGTCATGTATAGGTGTGAGAGTTGGACTATAAAGAAAGTTGAGTGCTGAAGAACTGATGCTTTTGAACTGTGGTATTGGAGAAAACTCTTGAGAGTCCCGTGGACTGCAAGGAAATCCAACCTGTCAATCCTAATGGAAATCAGTCCTGAATATTCATTGGAAGGACTGATGCTGAAGGTGAAACTGCAATACTTTAGCCACCTGTGAAGATCTGACTCATTGGAAAAGATCCTGATGCTGGGAAAGATTGAAGGCAGGAGGAGAAGGGGATGGCAGAGGATGAGATGGCTGGATGGCATCACCAACTTGATGAACATGAGTTTGAGCAAGCTCTGGGAATTGGTGATGGACAGGTAAGCCTAGAGTGCTGCAGTCCATGGGGTCACAAAGAGTAGGACAGGACTGAGCGACTGAACTGAACTGAAAAATGCCATTTACCATGTACCCTCACTGGACTTTTAAATAAATTTTACAAATTGATAGATAACAAGAGTGCCTTACTATTTAATTTTCACTTTTTTGATTGCTATTGAAGATGCATATTTGTCCCTACAGGGTAATGGCCTCGTTTTTCTTTATTTTTTTAAAGTTGCCTATTTATATGCTTTGCCTGTTTTTAAAATAAGCATTCTCATCTTTTTCTTAATCATTTCTAAGGAATTTTTAATCAAGGATGTTAAACCTCCTTTTCATATATATGTAATTATTTTCCTAGTGGCTTATTTTTTACTTTTTAAATATTCTTTTCCTTACTATATATATTTCATTTTTATGTGGTCATATTTCCTATTCTTTATGGCTTCTGCTTTTGCTTCTATTCCCTGTCCATGCCAGGATGAAGTATATTCACTATATACATTTTAAGCTTTTTTGTTGTTGTTGTTCTATATTATATATATATATATATATATATGTATAACATTTTACTATACCCAAAATTTATTTTGGACTATAGTTTGAGGTATGGCTCTAATCATATTTTGTTCCCAGATAGCTTGCGGTTGACTCAACAGTTTCTGATGAATAATATATATTTTCCCCCACTGATACAATATGAAAACTTTAGAGAAAGTATAAGTCATTAGAAAGCAACTCCAATATGCAATTGCAACTGTTTTTATTTGCTATCACTTTGTAATGCCACATTACAGCATCCGCATTCCTGTCTCACTGTCCTCTCTTCTGGTGCCTATGGCATCACACTCATGACCCCTCAACAAACAGATGCTTTCTTCAACTCCTTGTCTTCCATGTATCTTAAATCTGCCAGCTACTCTCCTGTGTCAGCTTCTCGAATAAGCCCACCAACATTTCTTGCCTAGACTGCTATGCATATGTTCTCAGTTGTGTCTGATTTTGTGAACCTGTGGACTTTAACCCTCCAGGCTCCTCTGCCTATGGAATTTTTCAGGAAGAATACTGAAGTGGGCTGCCATTTCCTTCTCCAGGGCATCTTCCTGACTCAGGGATCAAAACTTCATCTCTTGTGTCTCCTGCATTGGCATGCAGCTTCTTTACCACTATGCGAAGAGACTACTATAAAACCTCCTAATTGTCCTTATACCTTTAATTGTCTCTCTGTGAATCATTCTCTACATACACTACTACATACACTTGCACTTTATACTTAGAAAAATTTGTACTTTGATTCTACTAGTCACCTTTATACTGCTATTTTTTAAAAAAAATCCTTGATCCCCTTGGGTTTTTTTTTTCTTTTTTTTTCTATTGATGTCTTACTAACAGCATTATTGATGTTAGCTACTTATGTGCGTGCCAAGTCACTTCAGTTTGTGTCTGACTCTTTGAGATCTTTTGGACTGTAGTCTACCAGGCTCCCCTGCCCCTGGGATTCTCCAAGCAAGAATACTGGAGTGGGTTGCCATGTCCTCCTCCAGGGGAACTTCTTGATCCAGGGATTGAACCCGTGGCTCCTGCACTGCACTGATTCTTCACTGCTGAGCCATCGGGGAAGCCCCATTGAAGTGCTAGTATCATCTTATTCTCCTCTCAACTTCACCTCACCTAGAATCTGATATGAGGGAGCCTGGTGGGCTGCCGTCTATGGGGTCGCACAGAGTCAGACACGACTGAAGTGACTTAGCAGCAGCAGCAGCAGCAGCAGAATCTGATATGAAGTAAGACTCAGTAGTGATAGGTCTTAGACCTCCAAATAGTTACTTCCTGAATGAGAGTTATCCCTTTCCAAATTGAAATTTCTGTGGACAGAATTGGAATTACATAGGTCAAAAGTACTTGGGGAAGCAGAGAAAGAGTGAAATGGAAGTCTGTGGAAACCTCCTAAAATGGCAGAGCTCAGAGAGCATCTCCTTCTAGAAGAAAAGGAATACCTTTGAAAAGAAGTTGTATCCCTTCATGATGTGATCCCAGGAGAGTGTCAGGGAAGGCAGTGATGAGAGAAGCCCTGTGAGCTAGGTTAGGTTCTTGGAAGCAGGAGTAGCATGACACGACTACACAGGCAACATGTAATATTCGTATGTTCAAAATGTGGTATAGCAAACATATATTTCAACTGTATAATAAATGTAGTTTTAAAATGAAAGATCCTTTTAATTGTGGTAAGATACACATAGCATTTGCAGTCATAACCATTTTTTAGTGTGCAGTTCAGTTGCTCAGTCATGTCCAGCTCTTTGCAACCCCATGGACTGCAGGCTTCCCTGTCCTTCACTGTCTCCTGGAGTTTGCTCAAATTCATTCCCATTGAGTCAGTAGTGTTAGGTGATTTACACTGCTGCACAATCAATCCTCAGAACTCTTTTCATCTTGCGAAACTGAAGCGCCATACACATTAAAAAACAAGTCCCCATTTTCCACCCCCCACAGACTCAGAGGTGTTACATTTTAAGGAAACAAAAGAGAGATCCCTCAGCCAGTGGGGGAAAAAAAAATAACCTAGGCAGATACCTTGGCCTGTCTCCTCTGTTCTAAGAACTTCTTGATAATAGCTTAAAAGAGTTCAACTCCTTTGGAAATGAATTATGTGAAGGGACAAATCCAGTTTCTGTATGATGAAACTATAAACAAATAGTATGTAGAAAAACTTTACATAGGAAAAAAAATGACATAAAAATATTGCCACAAAGCCGAAGAAAATAACCTAATTGTAACTTGAATAAGAAAAATGTAATGAAGTAATTGTGGCTATAGAAGGCAGACTGAAAGAAATAATACAAGAATTTGGTGGATAATGTGGCCAGGCAGTGGGAACCAAGACCAGAAAAACAGGAGAAGGAAAAATGGGAAGTGAGAGAACTCAGGAAAGAAATAGAAGAAAATGAGATCATTTTAGGAATGGAGAGTAAATTATAGGACATAAGAATGAATAGACATCTAAAAAGCATGGCAAGAATGGGATGGGTTAATGTAAAAGCAAACAAAATTAGGCAGAAAACAAGAATGATTTTAAAAGATTAGAGGGGATCAAAGACCTAAATGTAAGACCAGAAACTATAAAACTCCTAGAGGAGAACATAGGCAAAACACTCTCCGACATAAATCATAGTAGGATCCTCAATGATCCACCTCCCAGAATACTGGAAATAAAAGCAAAAATAAACAAATGGGATCTAATTAAAATTAAAAGCTTCTGCACAACAAAGGAAACTATAAGTAAGGTGAAAAGACAGCCTTCTGAATGGGAGAAAACAATAGCAAATGAAGCAACTGACAAACAACTAATCTCAAANCATGGGCATGGGGTATCTCTTCACATCTGCTCCAGCAAAGCACAGCCACTGCTCCTTACCTTGGATGAGGGGTATCTCCTCCCGCTGCCCTGGAAATCATTTTCAACATTTTAGCTCTTTATTTTTGCTTTTGCTTCTACATTTCTAAATGGCATGCTCAGATTGTTGTTTTTGATCTTTGAACTTCAAATATTATATGTTGATTCCTATTGTGCAAGATAAGTATTACCTCCCTTACATCTGCTAGCCACTGCAAACATTTTTACATTGTTATAGCATTATTAATGTTATCTATAATTGATACATCCATTGTACATTGCTTGGCTTGATCATATTTTTAAGTTGATAAGTGATTCATTTTATTTTGGGGTTATTTTCTTTCACACACTTGTTATTAATTTATCCCCAGATTCTTACCAGAAATAGGCGTCTCTTTGCAAAAAGTCCAAATGTTATCAGGCAGTATATCAGTTCTATTTTCTTATTTATTGAGCTGTCACTTCTGGGAGACTTCTGGCCTCTCAGTTTGGATTTCTGCTCATTGGCTTTGCAGTAGTGTGGTCCAGAGCTGCCGTTTCATTCACTTCAGTGTGCGGATTTCCTAAGACTTTCATCTGGATCACATGTTTCTTGGATTTCTTTTTTACTCTGGATTTATTCTCTTGATGTCATGAGGGACATCTTCCAGTAATATAAGAAATCATTCACTGGAGTAAAATTGTTTGAGATTTTGCACGTCTGAAAATAGCTTTACTTTTTTCTCACACTTGGGTGTAGAGTTCTAGACTGGAAATTATTTCCCATCAGACTTGTGAAAACTTTTCTAAGTTAGTTCATTGTCTTCTGGCTTTCAGTGTTATTGTTGAAATGTCTGACAGGATTCTTAAAACTTTTTATTTTGAAATAATTATTCTCACAGGAAGTTGAAAAGATTGTTGAGTCTTATGTATCCTTCTCCCAGCTAACCCTAATGTTGAGAGGCTGATCCATTCCAATGGAAACAACATTATAGCTGTGGTAAAATATTAAGTGATGTTATTTTTACTCTCATTCTTTTGCAAATGACATACTATTTCCTTTCTGAAAATTTTTGGATTTACACGTATCACCCTTCAGATATTCTGAAATTTTATGATATGCACCTTGGTACAATTTTTCTCATTCATTATGCTGTGTATTGAAAAGTGAAAGTGAAAATGTTATTTGCTCAGTCATGTCTGGCTCTTTGCGACCCCATGGACTGTAGGCCACCAGGCTCCTCTGTCCATGGAATTCTCCAGGCAAGAATACTCTAGTGGGTTACCATGCCCTCCTCCAGGGGATCTTCCCAGCCCAGGGATTGAACCCAGGTCTCCTGCATCGCAGGTGGATTCCTTTACAGTCTGATTCGTTCACAGTCTCTTTCAGAGTTTGAGTTACCAAGGAAGCCCAAGAATACTGGAGTGGATAGCCTATGCCTTCTCTAGGGGATCTTCCTGACCCAAGAATCAAACCAGGTCTTCTGCATTGCAGGTGGATTCTTTACCAGCTGAGCTACCAAGAAAGTCCCTGAGCCACCAAGGAAGCCCAATTTTATGATAATGTTCAGTTCAGTTGCTCAGTTGTGTTTGACCCTTTGCAACCCCATGGGCTGCAGCATGTCAGGCTTCCCTGTCCATCACCAACTCCCAGAGCTTGCTCAAACTCATGTCCATCGAGTTGGGGTAATGCCATCCAACCATCTCATCTTCTGTCGTCCCCTTCGCCTCCTGCCTTCAATCTTTCCCAGCCTCAGGGTCTGGTATGATAATGTACCTCGGTACAATTTTTCTCATTCATTGTGCTGTGTATTAAGTGAGTCTTTTCTACCTGGAAATTTTATGTAGTTCCTCATAAGTTTCTCTCTTCCATTTCTATTTTATCTGCTTTATTTCTCAAATTGTATTGTGTATGTCATCAGTTCAGTTCAGTCAGTCATGTCCGACTCTTTGCGACCCCATGAATCACAGCACACCAGANCCTCGGTACAATTTTTCTCATTCATTGTGCTGTGTATTAAGTGAGTCTTTTCTACCTGGAAATTTTATGTAGTTCCTCATAAGTTTCTCTCTTCCATTTCTATTTTATCTGCTTTATTTCTCAAATTGTATTGTGTATGTCATCAGTTCAGTTCAGTCAGTCATGTCCGACTCTTTGCGACCCCATGAATCACAGCACACCAGACCTCCCTTTCCATCACCAACTCCCGGAGTTCACTCAGACTCATGTCCATCGAGTCAGTGATGCCATCCAGCCATCTCATCCTCTATCGTCCCCTTCCCCTCCTGCCCCCAATCCCTCCCAGCATCAGAGACTTTTCCAATGAGTCAACTCTTCGCATGAGCTGGCTGAAGTACTGGAGTTTCAGCTTTAGCATCATTCCTTGTCATAGACTTTTAAAAAATAATCTACTTAAAACTAGAGTGCTCCTCAAATTTATCTTTCTATTCTTCTATTTGATTTTCATTTATTGTACTTTAACTTTCCATGAGTGTTTTTGATCACCATCCTCTTCATTTTAAAGGATACACTAAGTTTCTAAAAAGTTTTTCTAAAGATATTGATATTAATATTTCCTTTGAAAATATCTTTACCTGTCTGCCTCCGCTTTGTTTTCCTGGGTCCATTTTCACATTAAAGCCTGTCTCATGTGCATATGAGGATGGAGTAGACATACAGGACCTCATCATTTTTTTAAATAGAAATTCTGTCAGATCTGTTATCATCTCCCTCGACTTTAGAGGCCCCTGAGGCCTCCAGTTCCTGCCTGGGAGTTTCAGGCCTCGTTTCTTGGCTTCTCTTCCTAGAGGCACTTTGCTTTTTCTCTTTTCGTGACTGAATCACCTCTCCTTGAGTCCTAAAATTCTGTGGTTTTCTTTGTCTGCTTCCATTTCTCATTAGTCTCATTCCTTTTGTCCTTACAAGTTAATGCCCTAAACTTTTAAATTACTTCCATTTTGAGAGAAGGTGGAGGTAAACAAGTATATTTAACTGTGTGATTTATCTTGGCTTTTTTTTTGCCATAATATTCAATAACTGATTATTGTAGGTGCATAGAAAGTATTTTGGTTTTGTGTATATCTGCATCACCAACTTGACAGATGCGAGTCTGAGTGAACTTCAGGAGTTGGTGTTGGACAGGGAGGCCTGGCGTGCTGCGATTCGTGGGGTCGCAAAGAGTAGGACATGACGGAGTGACTGAACTGAACTGATACCTGTTTTATTTCATATCACCTCATTAAAGTCTCTTTGTAAAAATATTTTTAGCAAATTATCTTGGATTTGCTAGATAGGTAATGATTTTTCTCTTTTATAAATAGAAAAAAAATTATCTTACTCCATTCACTGGTGCTTGTAAAAGTATTTGTACATAATTTTAGCCAATTATTTTTTGTTATCTCACTTCATTTGCATATACTTTAAAATGATTTAAAAATTATTTTAGCTAATATCTTAGACTTTCTCAGTAGGTGATAGTCTGACTATTTCCAATGTCTATTTAGGTGTTATTCATATGAAAATGTTCATGTTGGTGTGCTAGGAGCCAGTGGACAGCTCTGGAATCTGGTAGTTGTACAACAGAACACATCTTCATGGTTCATTCTGCCTTAGCCTATGGTGGCTTCTGTCTCTGGGCTCTCTTTATTCTCTGTGAATTGCTCAAATGAGAAAATAGATAGGATATAGGGAGGAAATACACAGGTCGGAAACTGCTTTGTTCGATATGCATTTTCTTTCTCAGTAAGGAAGTATATCCTCCAAACTTCTTTAAATAGAAACATGCAGTTTGAAGAACTCATTTTCTTTTCATTTCTTTAATTTTTTTCTTTTGGATGTTGTGCCAGTGAGTTTCCATGACATGTAGGATTCAAGATTGGACTGGGAAACATAGGCAGGAAAGAGAGTACAATTGTAAACTGGTATTTCTAAAGAGGCTTTGGGACATCCTGCATATTACAGAAGGCTTAGGAGAGCCGGCAAACATGGAGTACATTCTTAGATCTAGTGAAACTTCCACCAAAACAGCAGGATACTTCAACCACTCTAATACTCATATTCTGCAGGTGCCAGTGTACCCTCTGTTTTGAGTATGCAGTGTGATCAACAATATATTAAATCAGGATGCTGTACTCTATGATCAAAAGAAATGTGTCTGTGCAGTCTCTTCTAGCCTTCCACAAAACTGAAGAAAATGTGGGGAAAGAAAACGTGACGGCTCCTTATAGCATTGAAAAGTACAAATAACTTGAAGATGGAAACTCTGAAAATCTTTCCTTCCTATGCAGCAGGTAGAACCAAAATTTAAAAACCCCAATTTGGCTTGATGTCATAGCACACTTATATTTTGCCTCGCTACTTAAAAAGCGCAGAAAGATAACTTTCCCACTGTGTCAATGGACTGAGAAATTCTAGGTCTGAGCCAACCAAAAGGAAGTATTATTCTTCCTCTGTTCTGCTGCTTTGATCTGTACAAAGTAAATACTTTCTTGCTTCTGCCCTTTGGTTTTTTCCATCTTCTTTTTCACCACTAACACTGACACCACCATCCAGAGATAGTGACTTTCAGAAAACAATCAGGTAAGAAATAGTCAGAGACTTATGGTAGCAGGTTATGTTCCCAGCAAAATCAATGAAAATAAATCTATACTTACATTCACCTTGGGAAACATTTAAACAACAAAGATAAGGAAAAAATACCATAAAACATCAAACTAAATAAAACAAAACCAAAAAAGTTACCTACAGAAGAATAATACGGAAATCAGTTTCTTGACTTCCAACAACAGGTGCTCGACAGTTGAGACAGAGAATTTTCTACTCAGCAAATATCTGTGTTCTTCTGAGTGTGTCCCAGCCCCCTTGTAGTGAGGCATGGGAATGGAGATGACAGATGTCACTTCTGTGTTGACAATTTTACAAGCTTGATTTCATCTCCCAAAGTGCCCAGTAGGTTTGCAGGCCTTCTCTGTGGTTATCTTCTCAGATCCTAAATGCAGAGTTGGAATTAAGCATTTCTGGCCACTGAAAAATCTTAACATTGCCTCCCTATGTGTGAAATGAGAGCTATTATGATAGGGATGCAGGACAGGAGAAAGCCCTGGAGCTGCCCCCTTTCTCCAAAACAGCAAAAAGAAAGGTGATCATAGCCCTTGGGACAATTTTTTAAGGCTTCTTCACAAGTCATACTAGATAGAAAGATTGTGGGAGCAGAAGCTTCCAGGCCTATTGAATCCAACATTTGCCAGTCTCACAGTATCACTTTATTGCATTCTATTGGTCAATGCAAGTTACAAGGCCAGTTCAGAATTGAGCGTAGAGAAATAGAGGTTCTTTCAGACAAAAATAACAGCAAAGTCCTTTTACCTAGATGTGTCATACAGGGATGTGAGAAATTATTGCATCCATGTCTACAAGAAACCTACCACATCATAGGAATTAGCTGGATAATGCGAAGTATTTCAGTATTTCATTTTCATCTGCCATGAAGTACACTTTCACTCCTTCACCTCAAGGTTAAGTCATTTCAAATCCCTTTACTCATATAGCCTACTGGGAAGTGGATTGATGGGGGAGGCTGTCTCACACACCCAGTCTTTCTCCCTTCCCACCCCCACCCCCCCACTCATCCAAAAGTGGACTCTCAGCGTGCAAGACTTCCCTCCCAAGGTGTAAATAGTCCACATAAAAAGTCCTGTGTCAGGCTTTTCACCTTGTGTAAGAATGTCTTTCCTGTTTCTGGCTGAAAGAATGTTCTTTTGTCTTTTTTTGAAGTCTGTGCTTCATGCGGCACCTGGTCAACCCCAGGTCAACCCCTGGTCAACTATCATATCTGTCCTCTACCAGGAGGACACGGGGGTCTTTCTATGATGGCACAAATTGCCCTGCGTTGGCCACAGGGAATGGCTGATGCCCACTGCAGCAGCTGATATTGCTCTGTTGTCTGTAAGTAAAGCATTGTTCTACTCACTGCTTGACTTTGATGCCAATGAAGCAATGGGCAGAGTCCTTTCCTGGAATTGGTAACCATCCAGTCAAGGCTATGATTTTCCAGTGGTCATGTATGGATGTGAGAGTTGGACTGTGAAGAAAGCTGAGTGCCAAAGAATTGATGCTTTTGAACTGTGGTGTTGGAGAAGACTCTTGAGAGCTCCTTGGACTGCAAAGAGATCCAACCAGTCCATTCTAAGGGAGATCGGTCCTGGGTGTTCATTGGAAGGACTGATGCTGAAGCTGAAACTCCAATACTTTGGCCACTTGATGCGAAGAGCTGACTCATTTGAAAAGACCCTGATGCTAGGAAAGATTGAGGGCAGGAGGAGAAGGGGACGACAGAGGATGAGATGGTTGGATGGCATCACTGACTCAATGGACATGGGTTTGTGTGGACTCTGGGAGTTGGTGATGGACAGGGAGGCCTGGTGTGATGTGGTTCATTGGGTCACAAAGAGTCGGACACGACTGAGTGACTGAACTGAACTGAACTGATTTTAATTTATAAATTGCTGTTACATTAATTCTGTGGTAAAAATTTATAATTGGAGGGAAATCAATAAGCATCACTTCAGCCTTTCTAATAAGACTTTTTTCTTGAACTTATCAAGTAAATAATCCTAGTTTATGAGAGTAAGCTCTTCTATATAGAAAAACGTCAGCTAAAAAGTGACAGTCAAGCAATCACCATTTATAACCCTAATGTTTAAATGATTTAGGCAAGAATCATCAGGGGATGCAAAGATCATTTGGTGAAGCACTGATAGGGAACTGAATAATTTCATGTTTCCAAAGTAGTAACCTACATATTTTAGCTGGACACATAAGGAAAAGTAATTTTACAGTGGAAGGATTCATTACCACCTTAAATTTGTGATCATGTGAGATAAGCTGACATTAGGAGTATTATTATGTGATATAAAATTAAGTTCACAGCATCACTTATGAGGTATTTTTGCAAACATGCTTAATCTGAATCAAATTAATCTTTAAATCTAACTTCCATTTTACAGAAAACAAAGACAACAGAGGAAGAAATTAAAGTGATTCATGTTTCAATCAGTCAAATTCTGAATGTGAGAAATCCTACAAGAGTAGAAGCAATGAGATAACATGAGATGAGTTCGATGACTTTCCAGATTAAAGGAAGTTTAAGAGACATAATAGCTGAATTCAATGTGTGACTTTTGATTGTATCTTGATTTGAATAAACCAAATATAAACACTATTTTAAAGCAGTTGGCAAAACCTGAAACTTGACTTGTAATTAGATGTTACATATGAATTATTGATAATTTTACGAGGTATAATAATGTTTGTGTGGTTATGGGGGAGAATATCCTTAATTTTTATAAAGTCATACTGAATTATATAGGGTGAAATATTGTGATGTCTGTAAATTTATTTTAAAATACTTAAGAAAAACAGAAGTGAAGCAAATATAGCAAAATATTAACAGCTGTTAAATTTAGATTATGGCTACAGGGATGATTAATTTTATATGTCAATTTGCACAGATATTTAGTCAAACATTATCCTGAATGTTTCAGTGAAGATCTTTTTTTGGGATGCAATTAACATTTAACTTGCAAAGGGTCGGACATGACTGAGCGATTGAACTGAACTGAACTGAACCTTTAAATCAGTAGACTCTGAGAAAAGCAAATTACCCACCATGAAGTAGGTGAATCTCATCCAATCAGTTGAAAGGCTTAACAGAATAAAGGCTGACTTTCCCTGAACAAGAAGGCTTTCTGCCAGCAGACTGACCCTGGACTCAAGCTGCAACGCTTCCAATCTTCTGGCATCCCCAATCCTATTTTGGACTCATTTTGTTTCTCTGGAGAACTATCACTAATACAGGGATAAAAGTGATCATTTTACTATTGAAAAAAATTTTTTTTAAGTTTGAACATTTTAATAATAATGTTAAAATTCAATGTATAGCCATCTACTACCCTTGAGAGTCCCTTGGACTGGAAGGAGATCCAACCAGTCCATTCTGAAGGAGATCAGCCCTGGATTTCTTTGGAAGGAATGATGCTAAAGCTGAAACTCCAGTATTTTGGCCACCTCATGTGAAGAGCTGACCCATTGGAAACGACTCTGATGCTGGGAGGGCTTGGGGGCAGAAAGAGAAGGGGATAATAGAAGATACGATGGCTGGATGGCATCACTGACTTGATGGACGTGAGTCTGAGTGAACTCCGGGAGCTGGTGATGGACAGGGAGGCCTGGCATGCTGTGATTCATGGGATCACAAAGAGTCGGACATGACTGAACGACTGAACTGAACTGAACTGAACCCTTATTATTGAATCCGTTTTCCATTGATCTACAGTGCCAGTTTTGTTCATAAACCAGGTTTACATGTATGCATGACTCTTTCTTCCTTATTCTGCCTCTTGGCTTACTATTTGCCATGTTCCAATACTACACTGTCTAATGTAAAATAATTTGAAGATAGACCCTCATATCTGTAAAGAGAAATCTCCTTAGATTATCCTTCCTCTTTTAATGAACTTTTTGTTCTTATTAGAAATTCATTTACAGTAATTTTATGATTTAAAAATTTCAAGTTTATCTGAACATTATTGAAATATTAACTGCATCTTAAGATCTATTTGGGAAGAATTGACAACTTTAAACTGCAAGAGTTTTTCTATCTTATCGTATGTTGTGTGGCTGCATTTTATAATGTCTTTTTAAATGTGCTTTAACAAAGTTTTATAATGTTTGTATAGTTTGTTTCCATAACAAACATGAACATGTTTTTTTGTAGATTCATTTTTTATTACCTTTTATTTTGTGTTATTTTTAAAATGGTGTATTTGTAAAAGGATATTTTCTAAATGATTTTTAAAGTTATATAAAAATGTAAGTGGATTTTGTATGTTGCCTTAGTGTCTAGGAAATTTATAAATCTTTTTTTATTCAAAGATTTTCTCTAGTTTCTTTTGAATCTTTACATTACTGGTTATATCTACTGAAAATATTAACTTTTTAAACACTTTTTCAACTATTATTTCTTTCTCTGTTTCTATATTTCTAGCAGGGCTTCCAGGACAGCTGTGAAAAGAGCAACGATATGCTAATTGTATTCCTAATATAAAAGATGATTCTTTGTTATTTAAAATTTTTATTTTCAATTATGATATTCACTATAGGAGTTTTATAAGTTTATTTCAATATTAGAAAGCTTTTCTTTTGAATTCTCAGTTTATGCAAAGCTTCTATCATGAATATATGTTGAGTTTCATCAAACAGTTTTTTCCTGCCCTCTTGAGATTGCTAAGTTTCTCTCCTCTAATTTGTTAGTGAATTTAATGATATTCTGATATCAAGCCAGTATTAAGGTATTGAGATAAAATTACATTGATCATGACTTATTTTCTTTTTTATAGAATTTTGGATTCAGTTTAGGATATTTTGGTCAGAATTTTTGTATCTGTTCATCAAAGTGAATTGCCTCTAATTTTATTTTACTTTTTTTTTTTTATGTGCTTTGCTTTTCAAAATTGGAGTATCAGTAAAACAGATTGAGGGGGTTTGCTCTTTTTCTGGTTTCTGGAAAATGTAATAAGATTGGGGTTATCTGTTCCTGAAATATTTACTACAGTTTGTTTTGCAAACTTAGGTCTAAGCCAGTTGTTTTCTTTGTGAAAACATTTCAATTACTCATTCAGTTTCTAAATTTCAATTTTTTATTTATTATTGAATCATTTTACAAATTTTCTTTCATTGATGGGGGAATAAAATGTTTTATCTGAGTACAAAAGTAGGCAAAACTGTAGTCTTAGAATCAGGAAATTGATTTATCTAGGTTGGAGGGGAACTTGGAGGTGCTTCTCTGATGTGGAGAATACTGTCTCTCTTGAGTTGGGTGCTGGTTACAAAGCTGATGCAATCTATGGAAATTCACTGAGCTGTATACTTATGAACTGTGCACTTTTAAGTTCACATATTATACTTTCTTATAAATTTTAAAAATAGTCTAACAATATAAAGAAAAATAAGCAATTACAAAGTGAGATTGGTTTAAGATATGCAAAAATTAATAAATAACAGGATCTGTATTATTATAACTTATTACTTTAATAGGTTCAATAAAAATATATTAGTTTGATATATGCCAAAGGCATTAGATAGAATTTAATAGTGATTCCTAAAAAGCTCAGTAAAGTAGAATGTTCCTTTAACATGCTAAAGACAAAATTCATAACAGAATAGGCTTATTTGATTACATAAAAGCTTAAAATTATTTTCATAATAACCATATCAAAGGGTAAATTATAATTTGTGAAAAGTATGTGCTGCTGTAATGTCAGATAATGGATTATTATCGTTATAATAAATAGACATTTTACAAGTGAAAAAGGAAAAGTTATTATGTCTAAGCAATCCAAGAGAAAAAACTGGGTATTTTTCATAAGTTTATTATTTCTATTTTTTACATTTATATTTTGTAGTATTTTGAGCAAAGATTTCAGGCTTAAAAGTAAAGCCTATTAAAAGTTACCATTTGTGAGAAATACTATTTTTACACACTATCTGTGAGCATATAGAGCAGCATAAACTTGTTGTAGGATAATTCAGCAATATAAATATATAAGTTGCTTAAAATGGATTTATTTCTGATTTAGCAATTCTATGAATAAAAGCTAAGTAAATAATCATTAATGTATAGAAATATCTATCAGTTGCTTTGTTTGTTAGATTATCTTTATAATAGCAAAAATTTGGACTCTGACTACCTGTCAGCAATACAGGGTTGATAAAGTTATTCAAATTAGAATCATACATTGGAATATTATTAGAGGCTAAGNAGTGCAGGGGGACCGGGGAACACAGCCCGGACTTTGTTTGTTAGATTATCTTTATAATAGCAAAAATTTGGACTCTGACTACCTGTCAGCAATACAGGGTTGATAAAGTTATTCAAATTAGAATCATACATTGGAATATTATTAGAGGCTAAGCTTATGTTATTGACTAATACTGAATGAGATAAAGTTTTTATTCTACTGTTAAATGAAAGAACAGGTTAGCAACTAGATTTGTGATGTATACATATACTTATTCATATAGATGTGATATATACATCTATGTGATATATAGATGTGGATATTCATAAGCATGTAATATGTCATATATAGAGATACATATCCATGGATTTATTTTTATCAAGTTTTTGACAGTATCCATGTAATAGAATTACAGACCGTGGCTTTTATTCATCTGTAACTTCCATATTTTAAAAAATGAAAGGAAGCACAAAGATATAAAATACTTGCTGTGAGACTATTAAAGTTTACAGATAGTAACAAGGAGTGAAATCTGTTTCTTTGATTTTTGCGCTGGGCACAGCAGTCCTGGAGCTGCCATATCTGGTACCCTTCTCTTCCTGACAGTGCACCTCACCTCCAGTTCTCAGCGAAGCAGCGCTCTTTCCTTGCGCATGAATAGGCACTGATTGGACTGGAAATGCAGCTGATCCAAATGTCCTCAGTGCAGGCTTCTGGGAATCCATAACTTGTCAAGGCACAAAGGGCTTTTCCTAAAGTAGATTCCTGGTAATTAGCTCTCCCAATCATTGTAGTTCTCTGTGGAATTTACTTGGAATGTTGGTGGCTTAATAGCTGGTTTTTGTTTTTTTGAGGCAACAGATCACATACTCAACAGGAGAAGGAAAGGCTAAGAAATAAATATTAGATGAGAATAAGGAAGAAAGGGAAGAAGGGAGAGAGAGAGGGAGAAACTTGAGTTCATCTCCAGGAACCTCTTGCCCTGACAGCTTGCCAATCCTAACGTACATGCACCCTCAAGGTGGCCTGTGTAAATCTTAGCATCCTTACAGCCGAGAAATGCCTAGTTGTTATCCACAGTGATGAGGATGAAAGTTGATAATACAGTCACTCCTCAGATGCTATTAGTACATTTGCTTCTTTCTTGTTTAGTCACGTGTTACTAAACACTGCCTGAGTGCATAAGAGCAGAAGAGATGGCCTTTTAGACATTTTACTTTGCATTCTTGAGTGTATGTGTGTGTGACCTAAATATTTCACAATAGGAGAAGTTATATTTTGAAAGTATATGAATTGAGAGGAATTGGGAGCTTCTAGTATTTTTTGACTCTATATTTTTATCCCTCTTTCAAATAAATAAGCTCAGGTTAAAAGCAATCCTGAAAAAATATACATTGAACTCATTAAATATATTGAAAGGAGAGAGGCTTGCTAGAAAGAGATGTATTGTTGCTGTCAGGAACGTTCTCTAAAATTTGGAAACAGGCAGGAGAGACTGCTAGGTGTAATCTTAGGCCACTACCTGCTGGACCGTCTAGGGGCTGGGTTCTCATACAGCTCTGTGGGACTGAGGTTAACTTGGAGATTTTTGTCTGCTAGAGATGTAACTCATTTCTTTCCCGTGGAAGAGACAACCTCAAAGGGTATGGTTCATTGCGCTGTAAAACATAAATTGGTTTTATTTTTAACCTAGCTCTTTTATCCTAACAATTCTTTATTTAATTGCACATAAGACTAGCTTCTCAAATACTCTTTGACCTGGTTATAATAATTTACTGGTCCCCTCATTAATTAATAAAATTGAATAAAATACTTGATGTTTTCATTTCATGTTTACATTAAAATATGGATTTTACCTTTTTATTTTTTTAAATACACTTTTTAATGCTCTTCCATAAATCTTTTTTGTTTTTCTTTTGGAGAAAATATTCAGTATGGTATACTAACTATTGCTGTAATTCCTAGGTGGGAGGTTTAAAGGATTGTAAGATTATTTTCCTTTAATAAGTGATCCAAAATAATACATGTTCCAGAAATCTGCCTTAATCACAGGTTTACCAATTTCTTCCTTACTATGACTACTTTCACATTTAAGTAGAAATATTTTAAAAGGTGTTTTGTTTCATTTTACCTGTTATTGTTATAAGTATTTGGTTTGAGACAAAGCAACCAGTTCTTTTGAGCTTTTCACATATGCTTTAAAAACAATAGGTGATAAATAAACACTTATTAATACAAGCATTTAAGAGGCAATATCTCTCTGATATTTTACTTTACTTCTTCAAAATATCTTTTAAAAATTCAGTATAATCTATAGGCCATTCTTTATCATCTACTTTTAGTCACCTGTAGTAATAAGCAATTTCATTGAATTTTTCTCATTTTTTGCTTAGAGTTACCACATGAGAAATGGTGACGTGTCAGATGAGGTAATTTTCAATATACTCTTTTATTTGTTTTTCTTGTCAACAAATATTTGTTGAGAACCCTTCTGTGCTATGCACAGTTCTAGAAGTTGAATATGTAGATGATTTCAGGAAATCAAATAATAACTAGGAAGGACTATTTTTAAGTATAGATTTGAAGCAAAGGTAGTTAGCTATTAAATTTCCCATTTACATTCTAAGATTATTTTTGTCTTAGAATCATATCTAAGACTTTGGAATAAGAGCATCTTCTTCCTTGAAATGTTCTGTTGAAAAACTAACAAATTCCTCGTAATTCTTCTATTGCATAGATTATGTGGTGATTTATGCCTTATGGTTTTCTATTTCCACTTTGACATATAATAAACTTCACAGTTCTTCTATTGCTGCTGCTGCTAAGTCACTTCAGTCATGTCTGACTCTGTGCAACCCCTCAGACGGCAGCCCATTGGGCTCCGCCATCCCTGGGATTCTCCAGGCAAGAACACTGGAGTGGGTTGCCATTTCCTTCTCCAGTGCATGAAACTGAAAAGTGAAAGTGAAGTCGTTCAGTCGTGTCTGACTCAGCGACCCCATGGACTGCAGCCTACCAGGCTCCTCCGTCCATGGAATTTTCCAGGCAAGAATACTGGAGTGGGGTGCCATTGCCTTCTCCGTCACAGTTCTTCTACTCAAGGTAAATAACCTTGGTTGATTTCCATTGCCACTTCCCAAAGGACTTGCCTCTACCAGAACTAAATTTTGCTATTCCTAAATAAAATCAACCAAAAAATTTAAAAAGTCATTTATACTATCATAAAAAACAGTAAAAGTTTAAGCCAAAAACAAACGGGGTGAAAACTTGAAGGGAAATGTTTTACTTTATATTATTACTTTGCTGTGAGTAACGGAATTGCTCATTCACTATAGATCAAACACAGTGTGGAAAAGAATGTAAATAAAAAGTAAAATGAAATCAGCCAGTATTATGGTTGACAAATTGGTCATTCCTTTCAATCCACAGACTGACAAAAGAGTATTCATACAAATTGATGGGACATAGTGAGTCATGGACCAAGAAGGGTCAATTAAGTTGCATGAGTTCATACAGATGATTAAATTGTGCCTATATACAACCTCTGACTCAAAGATTTCAGGCAGAAATGTCCTTTTGGCAATCATCTAGGAGATGGTAAAAATTTTTTTCAAAGTTAAGCAAATATTGTGGGTGGACCCATCTACATGCCAAAAATATTAAAGTCAGTAGTCATATTTTCATTGGCTTTGTGTGATTTCTGGGGCTAATTAGAGGGCAGGGGGTAAGGAAAATTGCTGGGAGAAAGTGACAGGGACTTAGGAAATGAAACCTGGAAAGGAAGCACAGAATATTTCTGATTATTAAGAGAGTATTTCTCCGATAGTAGTTAATCTGGAAGTTGTGCTCTTCCTGCTAAAATCCTGAGTGGCCTAAAAAAATGAATATTCACTGATGTATAAGATACAGAGTGGTTGTGGCAAGCACCTTTAAACAGTTTACATTGATGGAAAATCAGTATTTCAGGCAAATATGATGACTTACGGTGCCGGGGTCCAGCCCCAGTGGGTCCAGGGAATTTGAAGTGGGGATGGCGTTGGCGAGGAAAGATTTGTTTATTTATTAATATAGAAATATAAGATTAGATTAGGAAGAAATAGTGTAGTAGGAAAATTAAGTGGAGAAAGAAGGCTGAGTAACTTGGCTTATGGGGGAGGCCAATAAAGTTCCAGACAAGGAACTTGCACCATCTACGTGGGCCCACCAGCATCCGTTTGAATATCAGAAAGTGCCCCGCCTTGGGCTCTCTCTCTTACGGATCTTAGAAGCCAGGACAAGGAAGTAGACATGGCGAGCTACCCTGGTCCAGATGGGAATTCAGCCTGAAATTAGAGTGAAGAGGAGAGGGAGGGAGAGGGAGAAAGAGAGAGAGAGACATGCGGGAAACTAGTCCAGTGACTAGCTTCAACTCCTATTGTCTGGAAAGGCCTTTTATACCTTTTTGATTGTACATAGAGATCAATGGGTCATACAAAATTATGCAGTGTTAGCAGCCCAGACTCTCATCAAAACCACCCTTTTCTCTTTGCATACTTAATTGTATACACAAGTCTTAGGTGATTTACATCATCTTCTAGCCCCAAAGGGCCAATTAACATTTTAAAGCCTTTTTCTGATAAGGTTTTGTCAACCAGAAGACTTATTTGTGTTGATCTTCCCAAAGTCTGGTGCCACTCTCAGAAAGCACTAAATAAAGTTACATTCTTACATAGCAAAGATACAGCAACTTATAACAAGCAAAAGGAGTACAGTGATTTACAACAAAAGAGAAGCAATTAACTCAAAAGTCTACTGTTGCTAACATCAAAACTACTATATATCTTTTTCTACATCCTTATTACATTGACTAACATCCTCCCAGGTGCCTAAAAGATAAAGAATATGGAGGCCTGGCAGCAATCATTGAGTCAACAGTGAAAACCTGTCACCAATATGATTTTTAACTCTTTAGAAAAGGCTCTGTTTCTTTAAGATGCTTTTAAGCTTTGTGCCTCTCGCGGTTGGGGGCTGTAAGCAATTCACAAGCTGTAAGAGGTCTGGGGAACCTGTTAGGCAAGCTAGAGAGTTATCAGAGGGGGTTTAACTGAAAAATCCCTTTCAAATGCAGAATACTAAAACCCTGATTTGACTTTTTCCAGAGAATATCAGAAGAGTGGAAAAGCAGAGTACAAAGGCCGGCAGATTCTTATTTTTTGGGGGGTGGATGCTCAGGAAATTCCAGGGGGAACATCTGAAGCTTGATAACATCCTTGCATATGTCAGGCTTCCTTCCGCATGACCTTGTCACGGGTGGGATTCCTCACACTGGCTCCAGGCATTATGGGATATGAAATGGTTAGAGCTTTCAAAGTGTTGTTTAATGAGACTTCCTTTTGAAGTCTGAACTTTGAGCAAATAGTGTCAGTTTTGGTATGAGAGAGTAACCATTCTTCCAGGCAGTTGTGTAATGCTAACCAGATAAAAGTACACAGGATAGTAATGATGAAGAAAAAGATGACAAAATTAGGGGCTCCAGCATAAAGGGAGAGTCTATTATCTTATCACATTTAACCTTTGTAAAAAATCTTTCAAATGGGTCTTACATTAGGCCTATTTTCCAGATGAGGAAATCAAGGCTGAAAGAAATTAAAATATTTATTCAAAACTTAAGGACTAAAACAAACAAAAATCAGCTTGAGGACCATTACTATTTGATTTTTTGTGGCTGAATCCCACTTGGTGACTCTCTTCATCACTTCTCTATTAAGGAGGGACTGTATTTGCCAGCAAAGCTATTCTGTGTTGCAGCTGTACAGAGTATCAGGGAACTTCTACGCATGTATGTGGATACGTGGCGCTCGAGAAGTTCTGTTTGCAAGCAACAAATTGACTCTTACTCACAGGAACCATGAAATATATAGGCAAGATGGTAGCCCAGAATGAGTGAACAAGCTGGAGAAGCCAGTGGGGGTATTAGACCTGCTTTGGGGACTTCAACATCAGAAGCTTGTGTATTTCTCATTAGATTTTCAATCACTTGTATTTTCATTTAAATTTTCACACTCCTTAGCGAGAAATTCTTAATAGCTTCAGTTATTGTATGTGAAAGTCAAGCAGATTACAGTATATGTGAGAAGGAGTGTTAGCAACACTGACATGATAACTGAGGGGGTGATTGCTACATGTGTGTATGCAAGTATACTTATACCTGTTTATTTACATAGAATATATTTGTATTTAATTTTGGTAAACTATAGAAGCTGAATTACAATGGACATGTCTGGTTATTCTTGCCTTAATATTTTTTTTTTAAGCTAGGATTTATTCCTTTAGATATTGTTATAATCTATATGGGCTAAAATAATATTTTACAGTAAAGGCTTTTCTTCTCAGAGTGAGCAAATCTAGTCCCTAAAACATGAGCTTGAACTTTAAGCCTGAACAAGACCTAATGTTTTACAGGAAATTTATTCTTAACACTTAACTGTACAAAGTTTGCTAGCAGACTGTTAATTTCCTTCACATCAATTCATCAGTTTTTCCTCATAAAATGATCAGAGGAGCGTGGCCCAGGGGAAAACACAGGAGTAGTACTAATGCTTCTGATTTAACAAGGCTGGATTTTTCAGTAAAAAGGTTTTGGCTGTATTAACAACCACTGGAGACTTTGCTACATGGTTCACTTTTCAAATACATTAGAGTTATATCACAGACACACATTTAGTTGCTCTCTCAGCTCTGTTGCTGCTGCTGCTAAGTCGCTTCAGTCGTGTCTGACTCTGTGCAACCCCATAGACGGCAGCCCACCAGGCTCCCCCATCCCTGGGATTCTGCAGGCAAGAACGCTGGAGTGGGTTGCCATTTCCCTCTCCAATGCATGAAAGTGAAGTCGCTCAGTTGTGTCCAACTCTTCGCAACCCCATGGACTGCAGCCTACCAGGCTCCTCCATCCATGGGATTTTCCAGGCAAGAGTACTGGAGTGGGGTGCCATTGCCTTCTCCGTCTCAGCTCTATTAGTGACCCTTATAATCTCTAGAAACAACTTCTCACATTTTCTAGAAAGGAAAATGTAATAAAGTAGTTGATGTTGAGAAGATCAATTTGGCTCCCTATTGGGAGGGACCATATTTAGTAATTTCACCGTTGTCTGGCCTTCTAGTTGCTTATTCCTGTAGTTTCTCATAGAAATGATAGGTGCAAAGCCAAAAAACTCTGCTCCTAGTAAATACTGTGAGTTTTTTCCCAAACATAAAATTATTTGAGGACAACTTAAGGTAGTAGAAATGAGTTAGTGTTCATTAAATTTTGAGAGGTTTAAACGGGGAGAGATGGAATCCTGTGGAAGAATAATTTCTTTTTCCTCATGGGCAAGAGCACATGGCTCTGCTCATCTGAGCTCTGAAAGTTGGTTTCTCGTCATTTACATATGTGCTGCTGATTATCAAAACAACCCTCACAAGGAAGTGAGCAAGAATTATGATCTGTCAATTTTACATTAAGGAACCTGAAAACACAGAATTCTGTTCCCCAGAAATATTTGCCAAGCAAATGCCTAAAACTTCGAACCTGCAGGCAGGATTTCCCTAGATACAGCTCTTGCCACTCTTTCCTACTTGCAGTTCTGGAAAACTGCAAAAAAGCAGGATGCCAATCAAAGGGTAGCTGCCCCTTGAGACACCATGTTCCTTGAGGCTCTACTTTACTCTCTAGGATGTACTTCTGATGAAAGTTACTGCATTTTCTGAAGACTTCTGAGTTGATTACTATTAAAAAAAAAAAGTACTAGTAAGGCAAACTTTAATTGAATACAGTTATTTCTGAGAGCTCTGTGTATGGGGGATAAGGGAGGAGGTGGCCAGTGCCCTTAGCCAAGTTTTACAGTTGTCATTTGTGGGAGTCTCCAGTATCTTAGAAGGCAGTGAAGGCATCCTCTATGTAAACAGAGTTTTAAGTAGGTGGAGACTTACATCATCCCTGAAAGGAAAAGGAAGAAAATATTCATCTTCTTTCTATCTCAGTTGAAATGGCAAAATACCCAGAAGCCCAGGAGCTTCCCACTTGATACATTCTTGCCAAGAACACTGGCCTTGGATTGCATCTTCCTTCCTCAGACAGCATCCCCAGGAGGAGAGCTATTCTTGCAAATGGTCCAACAAGCTGCCTCACCAAAGGAGGAGCAGACAGCGTCTTGATTATGCACAGTCCTTTTGTCCTTCCAGATGGATGCAGTTTATGATCTGAGTCCCACATATAAAAATAGTACATTTATGATGGAATTTTATATAATCTGGCTTTTCACCTGCCAAGGGGTGGGAGTGGAAACATTTCCACTTTCAGAAGAACTTCTCCATGGAAATGAACCCTATCCATTGCTTCCCTACAGGGTGGCCTGAAGAATACAAGGGCACCTCTGAATGCACTATACCATAGTTCCTGTGGCACAGGGAAGAAGTCATGTAAATAAACCCAAAACAAATGTGATTGCTCTACAGATTCCAGTCACATAAAGTAGCTATTTAGAATTCAAACTCATAGAATTCAAACTCGTACCTCTAAAGGGCTGTCACCTACTAGTTTGCTGTGCAATGCTAGGGAATTTATTTAGCCTCTGTAAATCTTAGTTTTCCTGTATATAACAATGATATCATGTATTACATAGGTATTTGGGAGGATAAATATATAAAACAAATAACATTATATTTAGCATAAAATTATATCAGCTAGATTATTGTTGTTACCAGCATGACTGTGCTAAAATTAGAAGATTGAATCTAATGGCCTATTCTATTGGTCACCCTTATTATACTCACAAAATGTGGTCTCTGTGTGCATTGTACAATGATATTTTCCATTCTCTTGAGTGATTTGTCTAACTGCAATCACTACTGATCCCATTACATATATGTTATTATCTGGTTTCAACTGAGCATATCACTAGACTGCTTTTAAATTAGCCTATGGCTCTATTGGGAGAAGGCAATGGCACCCCACTCCAGTACTCTTGCCTGGAAAATCATATGGATGGAGGAGCCTGGTGGGCTGCAGTCCAGGCGGTCGCGAAGAGTTGGACACACTGAGCGACTTCACTTTCACTTTTCACTTCCATGCATTGAAGAAGGAAATGGCAACCCACTCCAGCGTTCTTGCCTGGAGAATCCCAGGGACGGGGGAGCCTGGTGGGCTGCNTAATGGCCTATTCTATTGGTCACCCTTATTATACTCACAAAATGTGGTCTCTGTGTGCATTGTACAATGATATTTTCCATTCTCTTGAGTGATTTGTCTAACTGCAATCACTACTGATCCCATTACATATATGTTATTATCTGGTTTCAACTGAGCATATCACTAGACTGCTTTTAAATTAGCCTATGGCTCTATTGGGAGAAGGCAATGGCACCCCACTCCAGTACTCTTGCCTGGAAAATCATATGGATGGAGGAGCCTGGTGGGCTGCAGTCCAGGCGGTCGCGAAGAGTTGGACACACTGAGCGACTTCACTTTCACTTTTCACTTCCATGCATTGAAGAAGGAAATGGCAACCCACTCCAGCGTTCTTGCCTGGAGAATCCCAGGGACGGGGGAGCCTGGTGGGCTGCTGTCTATGGGGCTGCACAGAGTCGGACACGACTGAAGCAACTTAGCAGCAGCATGGCTCTGTGAGTCTTGCTCTTAAAAGTTTGGAGGTCACAAAATCTCTATGAAACATGGATCAGTTAGTTCATACTATTTTAAATTAATTTTTATTGAAATATAGTTGATTTACAATTTTGTGTCCGCTTGTGCTGTACAGCAAGCTGAATAAATTAAATATTTACATGTATCCACTCTTTTTAAGAGCTTCCTTTTTGGGTTTCCCTGGTAGCTCAGTTGGTAAAGAATTCTGCAATACAGGAGACCCCAGTTCAATTCCTGGATCGGGAAGATCTGCTGAAGGGATAGACTACCCACTCCAGTTTTCTTTTTCTTTTTCCACTCCAGTTTTCTTGGGGTTCCCTTGTGGCTCAGCTGGTAAAGAATCTGCCTGCAATGTGGGAGACCTGGGTTTGATCCCTGGGTTGGGAAGATCCCTTGGATAAGGGAACAGCTACCCACTCCAGTATTCTGGCCTAGAGAATTCCATGGACCATACAGTCCATGGATTCACAAAGAGTTGGATACAACTGAGCAACCTTCACTTTCACTTTTACTCTTTAAAATTCCTTTCCCATGGAGGTCATTATAAAGTATTGAGAAGAGTTCCCTGTGCTATACAGTAGGTCCTTATTAGTTATCTATTTTATATATAGTTGTGTGTAAGTCAATCCCAATCTCCCAGTTTATCCTGGCCCTACCTTTTCCCCCCAGGTAACCATCCTTTTTTCCCCTACATAAATAGGTTCATTAATATCATTTTTTTTAGATTTCACATATAAATGATATCATATGACATTTGTCTTTCTCTGTCTGACTTAATTCACTTAGCATGACAATCTCTAGGTTCATCAGTGTTGCTAAAAATGGCATTCATTCCTTCTAATTTCTGAATAACATCCCGCTGTATATATGGACCACACCTTCTTCACCCATTCCTCTGTCAGTGAACATTTAAGTTGCTTTCATGTCTTGGCTATTGTAAACAGTGCTACAATGAACACTGGGGTGCATGTATCATTTTGTGTGATGGTTTTCTCCAGATTTATGCCCAGGAGTAGATTGGTGGATCATACGGTAGTTCTATTTTTAGTTTTAGTGCAGGAAGCTTCCCTTTTCTCCTCTCCAGCATTTATTGTTTATAGACTTTTTGATGACGGCCGTTCTGACCAGTGAGAGGTGATACTTCGCTGTAGTTTTGATTTGCATTTTTCTCTAGTAATTCGTGACGTTGGGCATCTTTTCATGTGCCTGTTTGCCATCTGTATAACTTCTTCAGAGAAATTAGACCTTCCACCTATTCATACCATTTTTAAAATTTTAAAACTTTTTAGCTTCACATTACATATTATGTTAGACCTTAATGAAAACTTAGCTTATTGAATATTACAACTTTCTGTGAAATATAGAAGACAAATTGCCATCTCTGTAGGGATATTGAGTGTGGTATCTATAGGTCAATGTACATGTGCACACAGTAAAAGTTGGAAAACAGAATTAGCTATAGTTCTTAAGCTCACACACTGGGCTCAGTTTCCTATGCAATGAAACAATGATCACCAGTTTTTTATTCCAGGATCTCTTTTTGCATTTTAACTAGATTCAGTTTAGCAACTTTCACTAAACATTCAGCTTCTGTTTCTCAGATTTTTCCACTAAATTCTGGGAATTAGAGCTTTATTTCTTCCTCTAGATTCTTTAGTTGTTAACTTTACTGAGACAGTGCTCTTCAAATCTTCCCTAAACTTTGACCTGGAAAGTTACTGAAACCTACAGGATAGGAATGGGAAACAAATGGCAGGAAAAGACATGAATTGACCTGGAAATGTTGGAGCAAAAACATTCATAAGTCAGAATTATAAGAGAAAAAGGAAGGCAGATATTAAACACAGTTATAACAAGATGATCCCAAATTCAAAAAAACCACAGTAAAGCTTCTATAACCTCTTTCTGTCTAGCCACCTAGATTTTTTTCCCCTAGAAGTGAACCATGTGATTAGTTTCTTATATATTCTTCCATACCTGTATCTTCTATATCTAGTTTAACAAACAGTAATGCACTAGATGTACTCTGCACTGCACCTTGCCTTTTTCACTCAAAATACATAACTTGGAGATTATGTAGTATTAATACTCTAAAATCCCTTGATTTCTCTGTACTGCTTCAGTGATAGCTGCTTAACTGGTTTCTACTTATTATTGATATTCAGCTTTTTGCCATTGCTGACTGCATTGCACGGAACAACCTTGAGCACATCTCTTTGCACACATGTGAGTGTGTATTACTCAGTATTCAGTTCTGAAAAAAGAAAGTGCTCCATTTTATGGAGACAGGAATTCCACACAGCCAGTCCCATACTTACACATCGTTAGAAGACCATTGGCACAGACGGAACAATGGTCTTTTGAGCAGATGTTCAAGGAATTGATGGGCCATGGAACTTTTCTGCAGCCTCTATAGCGCCTCCTGCAATACTGAGTTCAAAAGCATATCTCATAGCTATGATTCAGGGATCAGTTCAGTTCAGTCACTTAGTCATGTCCGACTCTTAGGGACCCCATGGATTCAGGGACCAGGAAGCCAAAATCCAGAAAAAATTGCCTCCATGGAGATTGCCTATTCAGCAGACAGTCTCTAAATCTTACGCGTTGTTGTTTTTTAGTCACCCAGTCATGTCCAACTCTTTACAACCCCATGGACTGCAGCAGGCCAGGCCTCCCTGTTCCTCACCATCTCTCGAAGTTTGCCCAAGTTCAAGTCCATTGCATAGGTGATGCCGCCTAGCCATCTCATCTTTTGATGCCCTCTTCTCCTTCTGCCCTCAGTCTTTCCCAGTATCAGGGACTTTTCCAACGAGTCAGCTGTTCGAATCAGATGACCAACATACTGGAGTTTCAGCATCAATATCAGTCTTTCCAACAAGTATTCAGGGTTGATGTCCCTTAGAATTGACTGGTTTGATCTCCTTGCTGTCCAAGGGACTCTCATGAGTCTTCTCCAGCACCACAATTCGAAGGCATCAATTCTTTGGTGTTCTGCCTTCTTTCTGGTTCAGGTCTCACAACAGTACGTGACCACTGGGAAGACCAAATCTTACTTGGTTGCATTTAATTAATGCTTTTAGAACTTTGATTCCACAAGAGTCTGGGAAATATCAATTTTCTTTGTCTAGACTCTGCAATTCTGTGAGAAAGGACTTTAGAAAAAGGCAGGAAGGAGGGTGTGTGAGTCAAACAAACAGAGAAAAGAGCTGTTACTTTAACTGATGATACTGTTCTAAAGAATTTACCAAATCTTTCACAGAAACACTAAAGTAAAAGTCCCATTAATGGGAATAATTGACATGAGTGATTTTCTACTGACAGGTCATACTTAACTGCCTTCAATCACCACTCTCCCCCACCCCCACCTCATTAACATATTCCTTTTGGCCAAAGAAGGTGGTCCCAGAGAAACAAAAAGAGTTTCCTTTAGAACAAAAAGACAGGGGAGTTTACACATAGATATAACTAGCTTAATCCATGGTTACTTACACAGGAAGGTAAACAAAAGTCAGAGTCAGGAGTGATATCAAAGTCACATGCCCCAAGTGGGGAAAAAACAGAGAAGAAAAAGGGAGAAAGCAATACCAAAAAATGAGCTAGTTGAGAAAAATGTTCGTTTGTTGGAAGTAATCATTAAAAGAATTTTTCTCATTAAAATTGACAAGAGTCACTATAATTAGGGCAGANCATGTGGTTAGGGGGACCTGCTATCTGCCAGATAATGGAGCTATACGGGTATGCAAAGGTGATCGTGATTCCTGATTCTAGCCACTATGAAGGGTGCGTCCTAGTTACTAAGGGCAGTGCTTGTTGAACATTCACAGTGAGTGAATTAATATGCTAAGTATTCTCTGTGTATGCATGAGGGCATTGTGAACAATCGTTTGGATAGAAGGTAATGGCCATGTTATTCATAAGCAATCAAAACATGGAAATAAAGCATGGTGGCTGCTGTTAGGCATTGGTGGGTAGTAAGAATTGCATTTTGCTGATAATAAATTAGAATGGTTAAGAGAATATATGTTTACTCACTGTTTCCATGTAGAAGACAGCAAAGCATGATATGAATAGGAGCACTGAAGGGGAACTCCCAGAAAGAAGACACGTTAAACTCTTCTTAGAGGATTCTTCAACTATTCAGTATAAGTACTAAAAGTGCAACTTCAGTGGAGAACCAACATGCATGAACCATAGAGAATTGTGGTCCAATTTTCTGAGGAATTTCTTCGAGGGGAAAGTACTATCACCTGGGCTAGGCTTTATATAAGGCTGGCAATTCCATTCTTTCTTTTTCAGACCAAAATATTTGGAGTCTTTTCTTAAAAAATTATTTATTTTTAATTGATGGATAATTGCAATGTTTTATTGGTGTCTGCCATACAACATGGATCAGCCATAGGTATACATATGTCCTCTCCCTCTTAAACCTCCCTCTCACCTCCCATCCCATCCCACTCCTCCAGGTTGTCACAGAGCCCTGGGTTCCCTGAGTCAGACAGCAAATTCCCACCGGCTGTCTAGTTGACACCTGTTATCATATACGTTTCCATGCTACTCTCTCCTTTCGTCCCACTGTCTTCTTCCTACCACCCCACACCCCTTGTCCGTAACTCTGTTCTCTATTTCTGCATCTCCATTGCTGTCTTGCAAATAGGTTCATCACTACCATCTTTCTAGGTTCCATATATATGTATTCATACATGATATTTGTTTTTTCTGACTTACTTCACTCTGTATAATAGGCTCTAGGTTCATCCACCTCATTAGCACTGTTGGAGTCATTTTTGACTTACAGTTTCTTTCCATTTTACAATTAAAAAAGAGTAAAGTACATATATTCTTAAAGCTATCATCCTAACCATTTTAAAATGTACAATTCGGGAATCTTAATCGCATTCACATTGCTGTGCAACCAATCTCCAGAACTCTTTTCATCTTGTAAAACCAAAACTCTCTATCCTGTAAGTAACAATTCCCTATTTCCCTCTTTCCTAGGCACGGCAATGACTGCTCTTCTTTCTGTTCCTGTGAAATTTGACTACTGTAGGTACCTCGGATAACTGGAATTACACGATATTCATCTTTTGGGGACTGGATTCTTTCAAGTAGCATATGGTTTATCCATGTTGTAGCATATGCCAGAACTTCCTTCATTTCTAAGGCTGCTTGTTTGCTATCTCTGGGGCTGACTTTCTTCTCCTGAAGTCCACATCCAGTTATTATGAAATCCTTTGAATCTGCCTTCAAAGTGACTGCAGAGCTAGCCACTTCTCGCTTCTGCCACCGTGACTATGGTGGTCCCAGCCAAAATCACTTTCCCCCTGCATTTCTGCAACTTGCTTCCTCTCTCCTCTTTTCACCCCAGCATCTACAGCAATCTCTTATCAGGTCACCTGTTTCCTCAGAATCCTGCAGTCTCTTCTCATTCTGCATCGAGCAGAAACTAAAATCTCCACCTCAGCCTGCCAGGCCCAGGAAGTCTGCTGCTAGCTCCGTCACCAGCTCTGCCTCCTGCTGCTCTCCTTTCCCACCCACCCCTCCACCCACATCACGCTTTCATCCCTATTCTTCCTTGAACTGGCAGGCGGGATCTGACAGCAGCACCCTTGTCCTGATATCTCTGCCAGATATCTGTGTTAGTTAGATATGCTAACTCTATTATTTTCTTTAAGCATTTTGTCAACTGTAGGTAAAAGGGCCCTCACTTGACTAAGTTTACTGAAAATACAGTCCACCCTACCACACACACTCCCTTACCTCTTTACCACTCCTTCCCTCTCCCACACAACTCCTGCTCACGCTTAGTCCCTAAGTTGTGCCCCACTCTTTGCGAGCCCATGGACTGTAGCCCACCAGGTTTTTCTGTCCATGGGATTTCCCAGGCAAGAATACTGGAATGGGTTGCCATTTCATTCTCCAGAGGATCTTCCCAAGCCAGGGATCGAACCCAGGTCTCCCACATTGCAGGGGGATTCTTTACTGTCTGAGCCACCAGAGAAACCCAAGAATACTGGAGTGCGTGGCCTATCCCTTCTCCAGGGGATCTTCCCAACCCAGGAACTGAACCTGTGTCTCCTGCAACTTGTGCACTGCATGCAGGTTCTTTACCTCTGCACCACCTGGAAGCCTCCCTTGACAATCAGCAGCTTCCAAATTGTTATAAACCATACTCATATATGTTTTAATGGTTTATTGTCTGTCTCCCCCTGCTAGATATGTACCTTCACCTGCTTTGTTTGTAGATGCATCTCAAACATTGAGAACCATGCCTGGTGCAGAATGAGTGTTCAACACAAAAATGAGAGGAAAGATCCCCTCCTCACACCCCTTTGGGCAGGTATTTTAATAGGTTATAACAAGACTGTAACAGTGTGTGAGTAAAGAAGGAAGCAACCGAAAGATCCCTGTTACTAGTTCATCTCCTACTTTCCTCTACATTTTCATACCCAAAGAGCTTGTTTCTAAATGTCCAGTGGGAAAAGGTGTGGTGCAAGGTAGCAAGGACCCTGGAGCCTAACACACTGCAAATTCATAGCCATTTTTTACTGACTGAATGCCTTGGGAAAAGTTAGTTTTTTTATCCTTATTCCTCATCTATGAAATGGGGATACTATTAATTGGATATTCCTCATAGGTTATGAAAATGAAATGAGATAATTCATGTAAAGTCCTAGCACTTGCTAAATTACTTGTTGGTAAATATAATTATAAAGCATTTAAAGACAACACTTAGGATGTTATGCATTGTTCTATAATCTCACTTATTATTTTAATTTGCTTAATAAAATTCTCTGTATATAGGTAGTATGAAGTTTGAGCTCAGTACTGAATTATCAAGAATTGAGATAGTCATATATGAATTATTTTATCATATTGTAGATTCTCAGAAGTTCATATTCAAGTAAAAGTATGAAACATAATGTATGATGAAATATAAGAGAATTTTGATTGTCTGGAGAAGGAAATGGCAACCCACTCCAGTATTCTTGCCTGGAGAATCCCATGGATGGAGGAGCTTGGNTTTATCATATTGTAGATTCTCAGAAGTTCATATTCAAGTAAAAGTATGAAACATAATGTATGATGAAATATAAGAGAATTTTGATTGTCTGGAGAAGGAAATGGCAACCCACTCCAGTATTCTTGCCTGGAGAATCCCATGGATGGAGGAGCTTGGTAGGCTACAGTCCACGGGTCGCAAAGAGTCGGACACGACTGAGTGGTTTCACTTTGACTTTCACCATATTGTAGATTCTCAGAAGTCCATATTCAAGTAAAAGTATGAAACATAACATATGATGAAATATAAGAGAATTTTGGTTGTCTGTTTAGCTTTTCCATGGTACTGATGATCATGATATGACTCACTGTACCTCTAACTTAATGGTATTTTCTCAAAAAAATATTGCAAATGATAAGGAGCTATTCATAGCTTCACCTTTCATTCCTTGATACTTATATTCTATTTTTAATAATGTTTTTCTTTTTGCTAGGTTATCTGGAGTATACCAGTTAAAAATTTTAAAATTGTAATTTCCAGTTAGTTTCATGTATCAGTTACACATCTGAGTTAAGCATTTGTACTTAATTTTAATCACCTTTTGAGACCAAATATTTGCATAATTGATTACTAACTCTTGATATGGTGATAATTTCTTCATGAACATCTTTTCATTAAATGTGGAAGTTTAAGCCAATTGAAAATTTCCCTTTTGTTATATAAATCTTGTTTCAATTTTTGAACACATTAACCTAATGTTCAGTGCTATTTCCCATTTTTGAAAACTTATTTTGTGTGTGGGTATTTGAAATGATCAGAGATATTACCAAGAAAATTACCAATAAGCCATAAAACTGCTTAACTCATTACTACTGTAATTTATTTGTTAATGGGAAAGTTTCATTTTAGATTACTTTGGAAGACAGTATGAGTATGTGTAGCAGTTCCCTGGGTATATGGTCTTATTGTCCTGTCCCTAATTTATTTAAAGTTTCTGCTTCTGCACTTGTGTTGAATCAGTGTGAAATTAAGGCCATTGTGTTTAAAAATGTAGTCTAGGAATCTGAACTTTCAATGGAATCACATAGGAAACCCGAGAAATGTGCACAAGAGAGAAATGTTTATTTCATTCTCCCTACTTGCTTAAGAAAGCAGTCTACTTCAAGTGAGACCTTCATATCTACAACTTCACCAGCGTGTGCAACAGCAAGGAAAAAGACCTAAAGAAAGCATTCTGCCAACAGGCTTCCCCAGACAGGGTATACTCCGTCTCTTTACCAAGGAGATTTTACCCAGAGAGATTTTAACTTGAATTTCAACTTTTCATCACACCACTTTTCACCAGAGGTGAAAAGTAAAAGTCTTCTGAAGTGTACCCAAAATCTGCCTCCATGATTACCTGAAGTCTTCAAAAGATTAAGAGACAAGGCCTTTCTTTCCAGCCAACAGAAGGTTATGGAGTTTTGGAATGTTTCTCAAACCTGTCAGAAAACAGTTGCTTTACAGCAGCTTTTAAGATTTGTAAGACTATAGAAAAGCTTAGTTAGTTGTCTTTCATAAACACTTAGAACATCTTTGAATCAAAGGAACATTCATAAAAAACATTTTTAGTTGCTAAAATATGTGTCATGTTTGGATTTTTCTAAATATGTGTTTATATTATCTTAGTTTATAAAAACTCTTTGTGGTATATAAGGGAAAAACAGAAGAGAAATGTGAGATGATCTCTTCCTATAAAGCAAATAGAAAGCAAATATTGAGGATGGAGATGGTTTCTAGAAATGAATAAAGTGAGGTGGGAGCAATAAGCTTCTAAGTCATTTAAACCCTAAGCTAATATCACGGTAATCCAAGTCTATGCCCCAACCAGTAATAGTGAAGAAGCTAAAGTTGAATGGTTCTATGAAGACCTACAACACCTTTTAGAACTAACCCCCCCAAAAAATATCCTTTTCATTAGAGGGAACTGGAATTCAAAAGTAGGAAGTCAAGAAATACCTGGAGTAACAGGCAAATTTGGCCTTGGAGTACAGAATGAAGCAGGGCAAAGGCTAGTAGAGTTTTGCCAAGAGAACGCACTGGTCATAGCAAACACCCTCTTCCAACAAAGCAAGAGAAGACTCTACACGTGGACATCACCAGATGGTCAATACTGAAATCGGGTGGATTATATTCTTTGCAGCCAAAGATGGAGAAGCTCTATATAGTCAGCAAAAACAAGACCGGGAGATGACTGTGGTTCAGACCATGAACTACTTATTGCCAAATTCAGATTTAAATTGAAGAAAGTGGAGAAAACCACTAGACCATTCAGATATGACCTAAATCCAACCCCTTATACAGTGGAAGTGAGAAATATATTTAAAGGACTAGATCTGATAGACAGAGTGCTTGATGAACTATGGACGGAACTTGGTGACGTTGTACAGGAGACAGGGATCAAGACCATCTGCAAGAAAAAGGAATGCAAAAAAAGCAAAATGTCTGTCTGAGGAGGCCTTACAAATGACTCTGAAAAAAAGAGAAGTGAAAAGCAAAGGAGAAAAGGAAAGATATAAGTATCTGAATGCAGAGTTCCAAAGAANCACTTTTCACTCTCATGCATTGGAGAAAATGGCAACCCACTCCAGTGTTCTTGCCTGGAGAATCCCAGGGATGGGGGAGCCTGGTGGGCTGCCGTATATAGGGTTGCACAGAGTTGCACACAACTGAAGCGACTTAGCAGCAGCAGCATGACTTAACCAGAGAGAGGGAGACAGACAGATGGACAGAGACAGAGATAGAAGAGCAACCGAGGAAGAAAGCAAAGGGGAGAAGGAGTCGGGGAGGCAAAGAGAGAGAGGCAGGGGAGAGAGCATTAAAGAACTCATCCCCTGGTCTTGGCACACAGTGAGGGGTGGCATCCACATCTCCTATAGTCAGAGGGCCCATGCGGAGACAGCCAGGAGACCCAGTCTCTGAAGCAGAATGATGATTTGAGGGTTTACATTCTAGGAGTTTCAGGAGGTGGTCCAGCACATCCTTCCTTCTCCACTGCCTGACCCAGGTGTCCCAGAGCCCGGGGGCAGAGGTGGAGGCCCCTGACCCAGGACCAAGGCTGTGAGGCTGTTCTTGAATAGTCTTTCCTGTGGAGCCTGCCTGCAGCCCCACCAGACACAGGGGTCTCCTTTCTCCAGATGTCTGCCGATGGCCCCAAGAGCAGAGCCTGGGAGAAAGGCTCTGCGTGTGGAGAGACCTGACGTCAGGCCTGGGGTATGTCTAGCCACATCCACAAGGCAGGTCACAAAACCTCCCTAATCCTTATTTCCATCTAGAAAGCCGAAGTAATAAAATACCATTCCAGGGCTGCTGTAACCATATCAAATATTGCATTTAAAGCATTCGGTCTAGTCGGGTCAGACTGTTACAACCTGGGATGGATTCCAGCCTGCATGTCCCTCTTGGAACACCATATTACTAAATATGGCTGCTCTGAGCACATGCTTGATCCAACAGGGCAGCTATTAAAGTGATCATGCAATTTAGGGTTGACTATGCACGTGTCCGTCATAGACTTCCAATATCGAAAAAGAAAAAACGTACAGGCTACCTAATTAGAACTCATATCTGAAACTGGAGTTCCTTGTGCAATAATCCTGATGAATTGTTACATTCATTGATAGTATGGAGCCAATTTGCTGGGGACCCAAGAAGATGATAAGTGTGAAATGAAGGGTCCCATTTATGTAAGTACCTGGATATCTGGCTGCTTCAAAGGGCCCTGACTCTTCAATACATCTGCTGCTGCTGCTAAGTCGCTTCAGTTGTGTCCGACTCTGTGTGACCTCATAGACGGCAGCCCACTAGGGTCCTCTGCCCCTGGGATTCTCCAGGCAAGAGCACTGGAGTGGGTTGCCATTTACTTCTCCAGTGCATGAAAGGGAAAAGTGAAAGTGAAGTCGCTCAGTCGTGTCTGACTCTTAGCTAGCATCCTACAATTCCCACTGCAGTGTACCAGCTCAAAAAGTCCATTTTTTGTAATCTCTTAAAATACATTAAATTCCCTAGACATGCCCTCCATGCTGGAAAGACTGTAACTGAGAAATTCCAAAAGATGGAAACACAAAACTTAAGAGATCCTATGTATCTTCTGTGTGTAAGACATTTTGCTGGCAGCTGTGGAGGAGCACAGCCAGCAAGAACGTCCTCTCTGCCCTACGAAACTAACATCCAGCGACCTGCACTGAAAACCTTCTGAATGTGGATCCTGTGTAAACCAAAACAATATCTTGGCAGCGGGATGAAAATTAACACAAACCTACAAAAAAACAAGATTTTAACTATGAAGAGAGCACTGCTTCTTCCTGGTGTTTTACATCCCACAGCAGCTCCAAGATAACAAAAGCACTTAAGCACTTTTAACAGACCTTATACAATCTCTTTAAACCTGAAGATCTCGTCTCTCCATAGAAACCAAAGCACTAACTTGAAAAGATATATGCACCCTGATGTTCATTGCAGCATTATTTACAACAGCCAAGATATGGAAGCAACCTGAGTGTCGACCTACGGATGAATGGATAAAGAAGATGTATTTTTTTATACAACAAAATATTGTTCAGCCATTAAAAATGAAATCTTGCCTTTTATGACAATGTGGATGAACCTAAAGGGTGTTATTCCAAGTGAAATAAGTCAGAAAGAAAAAGACAAACACTATATGATTTCACCTATATGTGGAATCTAAAAAACAAAGAAACGTAAGACAGAAACAGTCCCATAAATACAGAGAACAGACCAGTAGCTGCCAGAAGGGAGTGCAGAATGTAAGAAACAGGTGAATGGGACTAAGAGGCATTAACATCCTGTTATAAAATAACTCACAGGGATATAATGTACAGCAAAGTGAATATAGTCATATTATGATAGTTATAATAGTATCATAATAACTTTGTAGGGAGACTGATGGTAATTATACTTATCGTGATGAACATTTCATAATGTATAGAAACTCTGAATTGTTATATTGTATACCTGAAACTAATATGATATTGTAAGTCAATGACACTTCGATTAAAAAATAAATAAGTAAAGTTCCTACCAACTATGCCAGTATCACATCCTTTATTACCCTTAACCAAATTAAACTACTTACTCATCGTACATTTGGCAGTGGTATTCTCTCTTATCAAATTTCTATCTCACTTTCCTTTTCATCCTTTTACACCCCCAAGTTCAGTATGGTAATCTCTTACATTTGGTTTGAAATCATCTTTAAATATCTTGTACTTTCACTCACTTAGCAAGTAAGTATTGGATGCCTCGTAAGTAACAGAAGAGAGACAATCTTTGTCATCACTGAACTGTGCACACACACACACACAGATGCACATGCACACACACCAGCACACGCATACATTTTGTGATAAGAATAAAGGGAGACACAAGACAATCTGAACACCCTTAAGCTGGATCGGGCAGCCACTGCGCTTGCCAGGCCTTAACTGCACGATATAAGACAGATCACATACTCAAATATATGAGGAAGGAAATGCATTTCCTTGAGTTAGCGAATAGTGGTCAAAGCAAAAAGCAATGTTTTCCAAATGGAAAACTCCAGAATTTTTTCTAGGGATTATACATGACAGTCTGCATTATAACCTGGGTTCTGAGTTGAAAGTGAAATAGCCCTAATGAAAGCATAGGAGGAAGTCACATTTGAAAGCTAAAGCTTCATCACGTTGCTGTTCCTTCAGTAGAGTGCCTGGTTCCATTTTGAACTCTACAAAACATTTCAGCTCTCCTACTTACAAAATTAAACTTTCAGATATCAAGCTTAAAGTCTCCCTCTGAAGTGCATTTCTGAATTCAAGTTTCATCTTTAATCATTTAATTAATTTCAGTCGAGAAATACTATCCCAATTGCCTCTTATCTGCAGCTCACATACATATCAGAAATAGCCAATCAATTAAGTGATTAATTAATTAAAATTATTAAGTATTAAGTACCATCTGCTTTGGAGTTAAATCTGTTCACTCAGGATGTTCTCCCTTAGCCCACCTGTCCTTACCTAAGTGCCCATTTGCCATATTCTTGTAGTGAATGTTTCTACTTTGTAGGGAACCACCAGCTACTCTAAACACTGGAGAATGACTTCCTATCCATAAGGAAGAGCTTGAGTTAGTCACGTATAGAAGTCAGAGGTATTCCAAATATGATTTTAAACAGAGAGTGAAATTTCTACCTCAAGCAATAGAATAGCCCACCCGCATTATTTTTTTGATATATAATTTTAAGGCTTTTGAACTTCCCTGATAGCTCAGTTGGTAAAGAATCCGCCTGCAAAGCAGGAGGAAAGAAAGTAAAAGTGAAAGTGAAGTCGCTCAGTCGTGTCCGACTCTGCGACCCCACAGACTGTAGCCTATCAGGCTCCTCCGTCCATGGGATTTTCCAGGCAAGAGTGCTGGAGTGGATTGCCACGCCTTCTCCAAGCACTGCAGGAGATTCCCGCTTTAATTCCTGGGTCGGGAAGATCCGCTGGAGAAGGGAGCGGCTACCACTCCAGCACTCTTGGGCTTCCCTTGTGGCTCAGCTCGTAAAGAATCTGCCTGCAGTGCAGGAGACCTGNACGCCTTCTCCAAGCACTGCAGGAGATTCCCGCTTTAATTCCTGGGTCGGGAAGATCCGCTGGAGAAGGGAGCGGCTACCACTCCAGCACTCTTGGGCTTCCCTTGTGGCTCAGCTCGTAAAGAATCTGCCTGCAGTGCAGGAGACCTGGATTCCATCCTTAGGTTGAGAAGATCTCCTGGAGAAGGGAAAGGCTACCCACTCCAGTATTCTGGCCTGGAGAATCCCATGGACTATANACTCTTGGGCTTCCCTTGTGGCTCAGCTCGTAAAGAATCTGCCTGCAGTGCAGGAGACCTGGATTCCATCCTTAGGTTGAGAAGATCTCCTGGAGAAGGGAAAGGCTACCCACTCCAGTATTCTGGCCTGGAGAATCCCATGGACTATACAGTCCATAGGGTCACAAAGAGTCAGACACGACTGAGCGCCTTTCACTTTCATTTTTACTTTATCATCCTTAGCTCTAGTTCACTGAGTCACTAAACACAAAACTAAAACAGTTCTCAATTACTCGGTGTTCAGATTAAATGATAATATTTATAAAATAAGGAAGATATAGGCTTTGATGCTAAAGTTACATTGTCTCTCTTCCCGCCATACTTACCCTGACATCTCAAACTTCATTTCAAATCATGTAGTATCAGTATATTTCTGACATACTGTGTTGGTCACTAGGGAAAGGAGCAATTAATTAAAAATCTTTAAACTTGTAGTTGGCCCTTCTTCTCCTAGGAGGCAGGATCCATAGGTACAGAGGGCCCACTGCAAGGGACCTGAACATCTGTGGACTCTCCTTCCCTTTCTACAGATAAGACTGAAACACATTGACACTGATGTCCCTAATCTCTGACTATGGAGCCAACAACCACACCTATCTATGACCTGCTGGAAAAGCAGGCATGTTCATCTGTCCAGATCTGTCACAGTCTTACTATTA
>SJYV01024581.1:268732-303360 GCA_006410875.1 Neotragus pygmaeus | reverse complement strand
ATACCAGACAGTTGTTTAAAATAAAGCAGACCCATATCTGGGTTGTCATTTTGTTTGTTCGTTTATTTTCTTGTGCTCAGTCCAATTTTATTGGGCTTCGGAATATGTTTGCTATTTGGATCAGAAATTTATGTGGTTTTTTAATATTTTATCTCTGATACTTGTTCCCTAGTCAAAAAATTTTACTGTTTCATCTAACTTTCATATGACAGCCTGAACAGTTAAAATGCCCTTATATGTTGTTGTATTTATCAATATTCCTTACTTATTCACTTGAATTTTATATTAAGATACATTTAAAGTTAAATTTTAAGTTGAATAGCTAAGTTGCAAAATAAGGGATTCGCTTTCATTGAACAGATGGCTGCAAATTAATTTGCAAAGGCATACGATTGCTTACAAAGAAGCACAGAAAAAAGATGAAAATGTGAGACAGTTTAATGCACTTTTTAAAAGAGAAATGTAAGACTATTTTGTACTCCCAATTTCCAAAGAGTTGTGCCTCAGTTGATTTTCTTGTCTAAGAGCTGTTATTATCAAGGTTTGGCATTTTCTAATTTCAGTAATTCTTCATTTTTATTTTTCCAGGTTTGGAATCCACATCTGCTTCACTGTGTAGCCTATATGTTTCTAAAATTTCAGCATGGCAGAGCAGAAAATTGACCGGAAAAATACTTAAATGACACAAAAGACTGCCCATTGCATATTCTGAGGCACAGACTTGAGACCAGTTTGTCTTTTGCTAAAAAAAAAAAAGAGAGAGAGAGAGTGCTCACCATGCCAAATAAGTAAATAAATAAATATGATAATATACATAAAGAAGCTAACTAAAAATAGCCTGTAAAACATTTCATCTGAAAAGATTAAAATGGGTAAGATCCATTACACCCCTATCTCTGACTTCCCATGTATTGTTCCAGAAACTCCTCATGAAGAATACTCTGGGTCTTGACACTTCTCCTCAGAGTTCCAGGCTAAGGAACTGCTATCCACGCCTTTAGGGCCTGCATCATACTCAGTACTCTGTGGGTCTAGGAGCATCCCTGCAGACAGCAGGGGAAGACAAAGAGCTTCCATGAATCCAGCAGCAGGCATCTATTATAGCCCTTGCTTCTGGAACTAGTTCCTGCCATTTCTCCAGCGTCTGAAGCTAGAGAGGAAGAAGAACCCAGCCGTGAGGAAATGGCAGAGGAGTACTTCCTCCCTGAATTGCACTACCTGGTTTGAACGTGGGAAACCAGTCTCCTGTTCAGAAGTAGGCGCAGCAGAGAGGCCCTGTCCAAGGGCAAGGAAGAGGGCAGAGCAACGGAGGATAGGAGACTCCCCCGAACAGGCCACGAGAAGATGACACAGGGACATGCGCTAGTTGAAAGACACCCTGACTAACCTCTTGAGATTAATGAATGGCCTATAAATGTTTGTTCATCATGACAGAGAATGACGATTTAATGGCTCCTCTCAGGGGATGCACAAGGCACCGACTACACGCTGATTTGGTTCAGCAGGCAAACCAGAGTCTCACAGTCACTTGCATCTATTTTGTATTGCAAAGATCTAAGAAGATTTTTACATTTCTAAATGGTTGTGTAGAAAAGCACTACAAAAAAGAACATGAAACATGTATAATATCATATAAGAAACAAATCGCCAGTCCAGGTTCGATACAGGATGCTTGGTGCTAGTGCACCAGGATGACCCAGGATGATGTACGGGGAGGGAGGTGGGAGGGGAGTTCAGGATGGGGAACACGTGTATGCCCGTGACGGATTCATGTTGATGTGTGGCAGAACCAATACAATATTCTAAAGTAATTAGCATCCAATTAAAATAAATAAATTTAAATTTTAAAAAAGAAAGAACATGTGAAAGAGACCATACATTGACTACAAAGCTAAAAGCCAGATATTTATCCTCTTGCCCTTTATAGAAAAGTCTGCCAGTCCTTGACCTAAGCATCTTACTTGGTCAGCCATAAATCTCCTATTCTGCCTTGTCCTCATGGGATGCTGTGTATGCTACATTACACTGCTCAGTTTACAAATCAGTTTGAAATGAATCAGACTAATGAACTGTGCAGCTCCCCTGGCCACATACAGTGATACACAGGATGGATTTTGGGGACAGATGCCCAGAAGAACGGACTCAATCTCCCACAAGTATTGCGTGTTTACTCTGCGCAATGGAGTCAAAATGTATTGTTCTCTTGATCCATGAAACTCTTGGTCAGCACCATAAAAGCCACCCCTGTTAATTAGCAATAGCAAAATCCCTGCAGTATCTGTCTGCTAAGTCTGCTACTAAAGTGGCTCAGCAAAGATCGAACACCTGTCTGTGCAGGGAAACGTGAGAGAGGACATTCATAAAGTAGGGTTCTACANTATTAAAAAGAATGCATGTGAATCAGTTCTAATGAGGTGGATGAAACTGGAGCCTATTATACAGAGTGAAATAAGTCAGAAAAAAAACACCAACACAGTATATTGATGAATATATATGGAATTTAGAAATATGGTAACGATGACCCTATATGTGAGACAGCAAAAGAGACACTAATGTAAAGAACAGACTTTTGGACTCTGTGGGAGAAGGCTAGGGTGGGATGATTTGAGAGAATTGCATTGAAACATGTATATTACCATTTGTGGAATAGATCCAGTCCAGGTGCAATGCATGAGATAGGGTGTTCAGGGTTGGTGCACTGGGATGACCCTGAGGCATGGGATGGGGAGGGAGGTGGGAGGGGGGGCGTTCAGGATGGGGCACACATGTACACCCATGGTTGATTCATGTCAATGTATGCCACTAAAATATTGTAAAGTAATTAGCTTCCAAATAAAATAAATAAATTAATTTACCAAAAAAAAAAAAAAGAATACCGTAACTTACAATTGGGCTTCTCTTGTGGATCAGCTGGTAAAGAATCCATCTGCAATGCAGGAGACCTGGGTTCAATCCCTGGGTTGGGAAGATCCCCTNCAAATAAAATAAATAAATTAATTTACCAAAAAAAAAAAAAAGAATACCGTAACTTACAATTGGGCTTCTCTTGTGGATCAGCTGGTAAAGAATCCATCTGCAATGCAGGAGACCTGGGTTCAATCCCTGGGTTGGGAAGATCCCCTGGAGAAGAAAAGGCTACCCACTCTAGTCTCCACAGTCCTCATATTTCCAAATTTCAAAAAAGATAAAAAGAAGCAAGAAGATTCTCAAACTATACAATTAACAAAGTTTTCAGGAATCTTGAATTTATTGAGGCCCAGAGTACTGCAAATAGCCTTGAAGACAGTAAGATCAAATCCTCTCTGGTATCTGTAAGTTATCTCTTTTTGAATTAATAACAGGAATGCCTAATAGTTTTGAGAATTACTTCCAGTCCAAGATTCTATTCTGTTAGAAGCTGATATGACAAATTATTGTAGGAGACTCAAATGATACCTCTAGCTTTATCAACAGCAGGTTAACAATGTATTTCCAAAATGCCTACTTAGGCAGTCTGCATAATCTGAAAATTGGAAATCTGGGCTTCAGAAAAAAATAAAACAACCCTTTGAGCATCAGTTAAAAAACAAAAACCCTTACAAGATACTCTCATAACAGACACAAAATAAAACTCCAAGGTGTTGATTCTTGGGTTTATGTTTCTCAAATTAAAAAAAAACCAACAACACCGGAGCTGCTACTGACTGCTGGACATCTATTCCATCAGGAGAACTTGATTTGATGATTTTTTAGGAATTCTCCTGAAGCTGCTGACTGTGTAAGTGGATACCTTATGCCCAGAATGACAGAACAATCTGCTGACTACAGAAGCAGACAACTTCTGCTCAAGATGATAGAACAAGATTAATTATATGATTTTTCAGCAATTTCCCCCTTACCACTAATGTTGTCTGTTACTGTATTTTTGTTATTCTCTCTTAACTAAAAGTTCTCAATATGATCTCCTTTAGACCTCCTTTTCTGCCACTTAAGAAAAAGCAAAACTCTCTGGTGTATTTTTCTCAGACTACAGCTGCTGCTCTAACTGATTACCAACAGCATGTAGTAACTGTTCCTTTAAACACTTCAGAAACAGATTCACTTTTATAGGAACCAACCTCTTGGTAACTTATATTTACTTCATATATCGCACACTTCACACTCATAAAAATTAGACTTTGACCTCATGTCAATAAACTCTCCAGCTAAGCTTATTACAACATCAACAGTAAAAACTCCCTCAACAGGAGGGGTATCTAATTTGGGGCCATTCTGCTAAAGTTACCAGTTTGTTTTCTTAAAACACTGGTTTTGCGGTGACTGTTTAGTTAAGGACTCTGTCCATTTTGAGGAACAAAATTGGCTTACTCCTGATGCTAAGTGATGTTGTTATTCCCAATGCAGTCCCACCAGGCTACTACTTCTCATGTGGCCATCAGACTTTCCCACCTGTCACACACTAACACTTCCTGTGTATTCAGAATACCCATGAGAGACTTTTAGATGTTTATAGTTGTCAGTCTCCAATGAGTCACGTTTCTCTGAAAAGAATATTCAGAAACATCTCCAAAGAGGCCAGCACAGACAACTTAAGAAAACTTCTAGGAGGGATCACTTCTAGTATTCTGACTCTAGAAGATATAATAAATGACACTAATTACATCTGGAAGCCCCGCCCCCTGCCAGAATCATTTAAAATAAAAATTTATTACTCAGTGTTATCATGGTTAATCCCACAGGCCTTAATTTCTGTGTGTGTGTGTGGTGTGCGTGTGTGTGTGTGTGTGTGTGTATGCTAAGTCGCTTCAGCCCTGTCTGACTCTTTGGGATCCTATGGACCTAGCCTGCCAGGCTCCTCCGTCCATGGGATTCTCCAGACAAGAATGCTGCAGTGGGTTGCCATGCCCTTCTGCAGGAGATCTTCCAATCCCAGGGATTGAACCTGTGTCTCTTATGTCTCCTGCATTGGCAGGTGGGTTCTTTACCACTTGTACCACCTGGGAAGTCCCAATTTCTATGTAACTATCCAAAGAAAACATTTATTCTATAGAAAACAGTTTTTGCTGCTTTTATGATGCAGTGGGTCAAGGAGAATAGTGCAGGACTACCCTAAAAAAAGCCACTTGATTCTGTAAAACAGACTCAGCTGAATTCTGAGAAATGTTTTTACTGACAGATTTTATAATCTTTCTTCTGACTTAGAGATTTTTTTTAAAACTAGAAATAGTATTGAATTTAATAGTTTTTTTTTTTTTTTTTTTTTGGTGGGAGGAGGTAACCATGATGTAACTGAAGCTGATGGAGTAAGCCGTACCAAATCCAAGTGTATTAAAAAACAAGAAATCATCATGAAGACACTTTAGTTTGATATGGTGAGGGCAGAAGCTGAATTGTAGTGGTTTGAGGAGTTATTGAGGAGTTAGAAAGTGTAAATCGAGCTGATTTTCTAAAACTCAAAAAATCCAAATCATTGCTTTTTCCAAAAGTGTGATTTTGAAGGCACGTGAGACAGACAGAGAAATCTAGAGAGGTATGGTGGAGAAGATGCTATCCCATGCCCACCTGAGGAACGAGCCATCCACAGGAGAGAACCACGTCTGATAATACATGAGGAAAGTTGTCTAAAGGATGGCTGATGCTATAGGGAGGTTGTGGGAAAGAGATGGAGAAGAAAGTACATATTGTCTGACATCACTGTTTTCTCTATAAAGTAGGTATTAAGACTACATGTTGAGACTGAGATGAAAGTAAAATAAAGAAGATTTGAAGAGTAAATGGAAAACAAATGTTGGAAGAACCAAAAAAGGTAAATGAGGGTGCACAGCAGATTTCTCTGAGGAGTCTCAAATACCCTTATATTGGAAGCTATGAATTTATATGGGAACCAAATTGCAGGATTGTATAATCCTCTCCAGTAGGACTTATTTTTAAGTATTGTTTAGAAACATAAAAGGTGAACTGTTGGATTGATACAGCTGAGGTTTATTTTTATGCATCTGTGTGGTGACATGACAAAAGACAGGGAAAGTAATCGATTAGACAAGAGTGTATTTAGGGAGATGGGCTGTAGGACTGGAGGTGTCAGTGCCTGGCACAGAGAACTTGATGACTCACTTAGGGAGCTCTGCTATCACTGTGAAGCCTCCAGCAGAAATTCCCAGTGACTGAAGGAATGAAAACCTGAAGTGAAGCAGAGGTGAAATATCCTGTATTTGAGAAAGTCAAGGAATTTTGAATCCACTCTTAAAGGCAGCAATACATACATAAAGCCCAAAGGAGGAGAGGAGAGGAGGAAAACAGAATTCATGGGAGAGAAACATTTGAGTTTAGGCAAAGAGGTGTATTCTATGAGACATAAACATTGCAACCTGTTTAGAAAAATTATGAAAAAGCCTAGAAAATAAATTTTACCAATATTATTTTTAAGCATCTTGTCAACACACTGTGACTTAGAAAAAGTTGAATAATTTCTCTAGACCTGTTTCCCTGTTTATAAAGTGGTCACAATACCCACCTTGAGATATTTAAGGAGAGAATTAACAAGGGCTTTCTGGTGGGTCAGACAGTAAAGAATCCTCCTGTAGGAGACCCAAGTTCAATCCCTGGGTCAGGAAGATACTCTGGAGGAGGAAATGTCAATCCACTCCAATATTCTTGCCTGGAAAATCCCATGGACAGCAGAGCCTGGTGGGCTACAGTCCATAGGGTTACAAAGAGTTGGACACGACTGAATGACTAACATTTTCCTTTAACAAATATTGTAGGAAAGTGTATATCATAATGACAAGCACAAAACCAATGTTAAATTTGCTTTATCTTTTCCATTATTAATACTTCAGTAGCGCTGGTTAGGGTTTCCCTGGTGGCTCAGATGGTAAAGAATTTGCCTGCAATGCAGGAGACCTGGGTTCGATCCCTGGGTTGAGAAGATTCCCTGGAGAAGGGAATGGCAACCCACTTCAGTATTCTTGATTAGAGAATCCCATGGACAGAGGAGCCTGGTGGGCTACAATGGACATGACTGAGTAAATAACTCTCTCTAGTGCTAGTTAAGTATTTTAGAAAGCAGTTGGTCCTAAATTAGAAAATATCGAGGATCATCTTTTAATTTGTGACCAGCAAGAGAAACTTAAAGATTAGCATATGATTATTGATCTGGAAATTTTGTAATAACAAATGTAAATCCCAGTAGCAAGAATGATGTGTTTAAATATGAAACTTTGGCTTTGCCTGTAATGGGCAGTAAGTAAACCACTCCCTGAATCTCCAGGAGTCACTTGTACCTCCCTCCACTAGACAAAAAGGTTGTATAATTATGTCAGAGCTTCAGAGGGTTGGGGTTGAACTGTCATATCACAGGCTGATAATGCCCAAGTCGTGTATCCAGAGTCCATGTCACTTTGGAGTTGCCTGTTACATTTCTCCACCTGGATGTGTCTGTACATACATGTGACATTATCCAGAAATAAACTTAAAGCCCTCAAACCCAGAAAATGCTTCTCAGCTGATATTTCCTATCGTTTGGGGTATAGCTCTACACATTTAGGCACTCCAAGCTAAAAAACCCTGCTCATCCCTGAATATTTTTTTCCCCCACACTAAATATCCAATTACATAGGCCTTCTAAATCTTTCTCAGTCTGATTCCCCAACTTTTATCTCTACTACCAATACCCGTTCCTCCCTCAGAATCTCACGTGATTGTTGCATATCATTCACTGCTACTCAAAGAGCCTCAACCTTTATAATTTTCTGCTGCTATGTCCTTCTCCCCCATCATACCATACACTTCTCTGTGCAGGTCCTAATAAAGTGTCCAGTACATGTTTGGGTGGACTCTAGGAGTTGGTGATGGACAGGGAGGCCTGGTGTGCTGCAGTTCACCAGGTTGCAAAGAGTCGGACACGACTGAACGACTGAACTGAATGAACTGAACATGGTGAGCACTCAATGAATATAGTTTGAACTAAGAGACTCAAGGGGGAATGAGGAGACTCTAAGCACCACCATTGCAGATAAATCTCATCTTGCTAGACCAAGCCCAGCCTGTATTCACCCTTAGCTTTCACTGTTCTTTCAGAACTCATTCTAATTGGACTTGTCACCAGTTGTCCTGTCAGACATTCTCCCCTCTAGTCTAGCAGAATGGAATGATTACTGCCGTTTTTAAAGAATGAGACACACATGGGTGGTAACCCTGCTTTAGCCAATTACTATCTTTGTGCTTAAAAAAAAAAAAACCCTCTGCAAACTAGACTGTTAAGTGAATATGGAGGCAATAATAACCACCTCATAGTGTGAATGTGAAGACTAAGTGAGATAGATGCTGTATAGAACAACTGGCAAAATTTACGGCTCAATAAATGTTAACCTTATCAGTGTTACATGGCCCAGCCCTGCTTGCTCTATTTTGTCTCCAAATCATGTTTGCTCCTTCACTTCTTTCTGGAATAAATTGTCCTCCCTCATTCTTGCAATAATTGCTCCAGTGATGATACTAGCTACTTAATATGTTAAGAAAACTTTACATAATATTTTATTTAAAGACATAGATATTATCAACTCTATTTGTTACTTAATGAAACTGAGAATAGAATATAAAGCTGCTTGCCCAAATTCACATGAGAAGGAAAGAGCAGCGTGATGTTGTGAATTCAATCAATGCTATATTCTTTCCTAAAGCCAAAGAGACTCTATTGCCTGAAACTATTCTGCTTATTTTAAACTTATAAATGATATAGTTTTGGATTGGCCAAAAGGGTCATTTGGGTTTTTTTTTTTTACATCTTACAGAAAAACCCAAATGAACATTTTGGCCAACCCAATATTTTCGATGGAGTTACATCCTGATAAACCCATCATAAGTCAAAAATGTAAGTTGAGGGGAATTCCCTGGTGGTCCAGTAGTTAGGACTCTGTGTTCTTACTGCCAAGGGCATGGGTTCCATCCCTGGTCAGGGAACTAAGATCCTGCCTACTGCAAGGCACTGCCAAAAAAAGAAAAACAAAAATATAAGTTGAACATGCATATAAATACACCAAACCTACCAAATATTATAAGATTGGCCTAGCCCACCTTAAAGGTGCTCAGACATATTAGCTTATAGTTGGGAAAAATCATCTAACATAAAGCCTATTTTTAAATAAATTGTGCAATTTATTGAACACTGTTCTGACAATGAAAAACAGAATGGTGATGAGGGTACAGAGTGGCTGTGAGTGTATCTGCATTTACCCTCTTGATTGCATGGCTCTCTGGAAGCTGTAGCTGCTGCCTCTGTCCAGCATCATGAGAGTGTCATGCCATGTATCACTATCCCAGGAAAAGATCAGACTTCAAAATCTGGAGTATGACCTCTACTGAATGCATAGCACTTTTGCACCAAGGTTGAAGTTGAGAAATCCTAAGTTGAGGATTACCTATAGTATGTGCTAGGTTAGGGCTCCCCTTGCAGCTCAGTTGATAAAGAATCCCACCTGCAATGTGGGAGACCTGGGTTCAATCCCTGGGTTGGGAAGATACCCTGGAGAAGGCCATGACAATCCACTCCAGTATTCTGGCCTGGAGAATTTCATGGATATTCCATTATGGCAGAAAGCAAAGAACAAAAGAGTCTCTTAATGAAAGTGAAAAAGGAGAGTGAAAAACTTGGCTTAAAACTCAACATTCAGAAAACTAAGATCATGGCATCTGGTCCCATCACTTCATGGCAAATAATGGGGAAACAATGGAAACAGTAACAGACTTTTTATTTTTTGGGGCTCCAAAATCACTGCAGATGGTAACTGCGGCCATGAAATTAAAAGACACTTACTCTTTGGAAGAAAAGCTATGACCAACTTAGACAGCATATTAAAAAGCAGAGACATTACTTTGCCAACAAAGGTCCATCTAGTCAAAGCTATGGTTTTTCCAGNCCATGGGCTGTAGCCCACCTGGCCCCTCTTGTACAGGCAAGAATACTGAGACCAAAATTGGCCCTAAAGGTAGACTAGAGCAATAACATAGGCCTGCAAGATGACATTGGCTTCAAGCCCAGTGGTAGGTCAGTGAGACAGACGGAACCACAGACATAGAGAAGCCATAGGACAGTGAGGAAATGGCTGTAGGAGACTGGAGAAGGGACTCCTGTGCTATATAATTACAGAACAATTAGTAGGACTATTGTCTGTGGTAAATTGGAAGGGAGAGAATCAGTTCAGTTCAGGTCAGTTCAGTCGCTCAGTCGTGTCCGACTCTTTGTGACCCCATGAATCGCAGCACGCCAGGCTTCCCTGTCCATCACCAACTCCCGGAGTTCACTCACACTCACGTCCATTGAGTCCGTGATGCCATCCAGCCATCTCATCCTCGGTCGTCCCCTTCTTCTCCTGCCCCCAATCCCTCCCAGCATCAGAGTCTTTTCCAATGAGTCAACTCTTTGCATGAGGTGTCTAAAGTACTGGAGTTTCAGCTTTAGCATCATTCCTTCCAATATACCTAATGAATTTGTGGACCTGGCAAAAAAATTGAGTGACAGAGTTTTCAATGGGCCAAGCTGCTTCTCTTTCTTAGTAATGTGTAATAAGATACGTGAAGGAAGATATAACATTGAAGAGGCTATTCATTTTGCAAGAAGTTAGGGGAAACAGAGAAGATCCAGGACTTGCTGGGTTGGAATATAAACTACCTGTCATTCCATGTCTCCAAGCTGGTAAAAAAAAATACTCAATTACATGAGGCCTGTGGATAAATTTCAAGTTGTGTATGTGATTGGGCAATCCTTTGCTAAAGGGAATTGCTAAGCTAGTGCCTAATAAATTCTCTCATACGAAAAAAAAAGGGAGAGCATCTAAGAATCTTAAAAGTGCTTCCCACAGCAGCCACCCACACACACTAAAGTAGAAATTTGGGAGCCATCAGCAGGTAAGTAGAATGTCAAGCCACAGAACTGGATGAATTACATAGGGGAAAAAGTTGAGGGGTCAATGAATAGGAGGAATCAATACAATCAACACATTACTATAGCTGCTAGGATTTTACAATAAGCAGGTAAACACAAGACCGTAATTAGTATTGACTTGCCATTGATATTTCAGAGATGCTACTCTGGTTATTGGTGATGACAATGAAAGATTGTGGCAAAGGAGGGATTAGAGGAAAACATGGGTGGGTGTGAGAACTCAAGAGTGCTTGATGACTTCTTTGCAGCAGTTGACATCACCAAGAATGAAAGTAGGTTTTGTGGGGAATCCCATGCTCTTTTGTTTCCATCCCCTGTTATAACAAGATTCGGGTGTTTTGTTTATGTCTCTTTTCAGTGTCTTATATTCTTTAGCAAAATAGAATAGGTTAAAAAAAAAAAGAAGAAGCAAGTTCCTAAACTACAGCAGCCCATGTTGGGTTATTTTGGAAGAAAATAAGCCCAGAAGAGATAGGGATCAAAGAGACTTGATCTAAGGAATCATGTGGCAGAACCTTCACTTCATCAGCTGTCCCCTTAGAGTGTGAGCTCTTCCAAAGAAGGGCGGTGAGGTGGGGGAGAGATCTGAAATCAAGCATTGGAAATTATCAACAAATGATTTTATATATGGACTGTATTTTCTCTTCCTGATGCACATTTTTTTTTTACACTTAGCATATTCTCCAGAAACAGTGGTACAAACTAAAAAGAGAAGTAAAATAATGTATTGTCTATTCAGCTCTTTATTTGTTGCTGGAAAAAAAGTTTTTCTAGGATCACTGAGAATTCTTATTTCTCATTGTGATCATTTAAATTCAGTAGCGGAAGCAGTTCAGGTAGCAGCGTATCTGTGACAGAGTTCCATACCTCATGTTATTTGGTTCTACAGCCATATGCTGAATAGGCATTTTTAAATGATCTGACCTCTATTATGCAAGAAGATACATTTTTAATATTCCTAATTTCAAATATTCACACAGAATTTCTCCACTTACTGAGAAAACACAAAATACACAAAAGCTACTTAAAATTTAGTAACGCTTTCAAATACAGTTGTAATTAGTAACCATTACAGCATTTAAACATATACCAAATACTTATAAACAATATATATTATTAGTAGCAATATGCACATATTCGGAGAAGACGATGGCACCCCACTCCAGTACTCTTGCCTGGAAAATCTCATGGATGGAGGAGCCTGGTGGGCTGCAGTCCATGGGGTTGCGAGGAGTCGGACACGACTGAGCGACTTCACTTTCACTTTTCACTTTCATGCGTTGGAGAAGGAAATGGCAACCCACTCCAGTGTTCTTGCCTGGAGAATCCCAGGGACGGGGGAGCCTGGTGGGCTGCCGTCTATGGGGTCGCACAGAGTCAGACACGACTGAAGCGACTTAGCAGCAGCAGCATGCACATATTTATTTACCTGAATAAAATACTTGCCAATTTGGATTTGAAGAGTTCCCACAAGTTGCCTAGGAAAATTTGGGGCTGTCAAGGAAAATTTGCACAGGTCAGAGTTAAACAGGCAAGTGAGACTTTATCCAAGCCTATCGCAATAGGGAAGAGAGATTGAACTCAAGTCCACAGAAACAAAAGGCAGGAGGAATTTTAGGAGTAGGGGTGAGTTTACAGAAAAGTATTGTAAAGTAAAATTAAAAAAAAAAAAGTATTGAAGAATGTTGACAGAGAGGTTGCTATATGGGAGGTGCCAAGCATAGTGAATTATTCCTGAGTTTGCAAATGTTTTTCTCTGTGAGTTGGGCCGTCTGTATTTGCCAATTAATGTTACAATAGGCTCCTACCTTCCCACAGAGATAGAGAGATGGCCTGCTCTCTTCATTATGATTTTATTTCAAAGAAATTATTGTAGGTCCTTGAGACATTCCTGGGTTGTAAAACTGACAAGAGGCTGGGAGATTTATATACATTTCAAAGAGGCAGAGAAAGAATTTTCAACTACAGATTTTCTAAAGTAACTCATTGAAGAAAAGTGAGATCTGAGGCCTGTCATCAAGAAGAGGCCTATCTAAAGTTGAGTTAAGCTGGGGAGAACTTTGAGGTTGTCTTGTTCAATCTCCAGGTTAGAAAACAGCAACTTCAAGACTGCTTGTAGCCCTGAATGTTAGTCCTGGTTTTTCCATGGTGAGCTGTAGGTCTTGGACAGATCACTCTAACATTAAAACAAAGCTTTTTTGTTTGTGTGTGTGTGTTTAGGACACTTAAGATCTACTCTTAGGAAATTTCAAATACCCAATACTATTAACTAATTTTTTTATTATGTTTACATTGCTGTGTATTGAATCATCAGAACTTATTCATCTTGTATAACTGAAACTTTGTATCCCTTAACCAATATCTACCTGTTAGGTAGTTAGAATACGAAAAAGAAATCCAGAATGGCAGTGGCTAAAAGACTAAGAAGGGCAAAGCCCGTGAAAATAGAACAAAGGAAGGTCCGAGGACCAGAGTGAGAACCACAGGTGAAGCAGACGTCCTGGCTAGCCCAATTTGCATAGAGCAGGCTCGAGGGGGAGGAGACAAAACGTATAAAAAGAGGAGTCCGAGATGGATTGAGGCCTCTCCTTTAGGGTCAGCCTGCCCTCATGCCTCGAGGGTGTACTATCCTTTGTTTGCCAAATAAAACTGAACTGTAACTGAGCTGTAACACTGGTCTGCTGTTTGAAATCTTTGCTGCAGTGAGATAGAACCAAAGAAATTACACACTCCCCTGACATACCCACTTGACTTCATAGGGGTAGATATGTTGATTAGCTTGATTGTGGCCATAATTTTACAATGCATATGTTATATAACTTAAAAATATGCAAAAAAGAAATCCAAACATCAAATTTAGGCATTGAAGTATGAGGCAGCAGAAGGTGGTCTTGGCTGGGGAGTCCATGGATCCATGCTGTAATCCCAGGTCTATCACTTGTTTATCCCAAGAAGGTATTAGATAAGATCAAGTAGCTGATCTAATTCTGGTTACATTTGCTCCTGGGAATTTTGTGAACCATTTTTCAAAATTCATTCTATTAACTTTCATACCTTTCTCTGCATGAGATGATTTCCCTCTTCCTACTTTACTGGTTATAGTATACTTGTGACTTTGGCAAGTGGTCACCTAGGATATAGGATGCTCCCATTGTTATTTTATTAATCTTTGTCTCCCTGCTTATGTCTCTCTTTATGTCTGTAAAGCCCACCTTCCATGATACTCACATCTCATTCTTCAGTTATTTGTGAAGAATGGCCCTGGACTTCAGATGAACATAACGTCATCTACAATTTTGTTTTCCTATAATTCTCAGTTTTCTATATCCTGATGAGTATACAATACCTTTTTTTTTCCCCTTGGTTGAACATTATGTGAATGAAGAGAATCTTTGGTACTATGAAAATTCTTCCTATACCTCATAGATAGTGTGCACAAAATTACTGCCTCCTCGCTTCTCCTGCTTGACCCTTCTTTAGGCTCTACCTTTTAAAAGTACCCCCCAAACCATCCAATTTACTTCTCAATTTTGACTTTAGACAGAAGAAAGCAAAACAAATTTTTGTAATGCTACAAATAATACAGAGAGGTCATAGAAGAGACTAATTTTAAGTGTAAAAATGGGATAGATTGTTGTATATAGAGAAGAGACATTGAAGAGGCTTGGTATTTCAGCTTTGGTGACACACTTCTGAGGACACTAAACTTCATCTCACTCCAAATGGTCAATGTCACTAAGATAAAGATGAGTGCTCAGTGGTGACTAGACTATCATTCTGTATTTCTCCCTTTCCTCCCTGCCCTCCTCTTCTCTTCTTTCCTTTCTTGTATCCTTTTCCTCCTTATTCTTCTCTCATTTCTCTGTACTTTTCTTTCTCTTTTTTCCCCCCACTGCTCAAGGTTTATTTGGTGTTTTAGCTGGTATGACACTTGGATACTTGGTTGTATTGTTTTTATGTATATTTTTTCTTTTTATGTTATATGGCAAAGTACATTATCTTGATAAATATAGTACACAAAATCATCCTTTGGAGCAGTTATGCACAAAACATGCAATGTTGAGTCTCTCTCCTACACACATATAACTTATACTAGCATTTTAGATATTTTAGAGAAAGACTGCTAAGAAAAACATCTGCTGAATAATATCCTGTTTTAGTTGATGCTTGAAATTGTACTATTGGGAAATTATTCTTCCATGTTGGGCAATTTTTATTCCAAGTTCTTCCTTTAAAATAACAGCAAAATTTTATGCATTATTATAAGAAAAATGCAGTTAGCTGAGATAACAAATGCTTTCTCTTTCAATAAGAGAATTAAATTTGTAATTAACTCAGCATTAACAGATTAGTTTCTTTCTTGAGATATCCCTAGGAGGTGGAAATTTTATGCTGATGTTATTGAATGTTTGCTGCTTTTAAATAAATCAGTATCTTTTTTAGANGCTTTCTCTTTCAATAAGAGAATTAAATTTGTAATTAACTCAGCATTAACAGATTAGTTTCTTTCTTGAGATATCCCTAGGAGGTGGAAATTTTATGCTGATGTTATTGAATGTTTGCTGCTTTTAAATAAATCAGTATCTTTTTTAGATATGGGGGGACCATTTTCCTTATTTTCTAAATTCAAGAAGGCATGAAATACCTTCTATTTCTTTTACAACCAGTGTTGAGTGTTCTGTTTTATAAGCAAAATTGATTGAACAGAACTATAGCACCCATCCCTGTCATGATGACTTCTGTGAAAATTAGAGAGAGAATATGTTCCTTTTCATATTATAAAATCTTTGACCCTCTTTTCAATTATGTGTATACACTTACTTATTTTCCTTTTATCATTTTTTAATTTCTTCATTATTCTTCATGACTTTAAAGGAAAGAGGTCATGTCTGTCTTGATCATTGCTATATCCCTGTATGTTCAGAATTACAAAATAAAGAATGATATAAATCCTTCGTGCATATATGTATGTACATATGTAATATACACATATATGTGTACACATATAATATACACACATATATAACACATCTTTACCATAGACATATACATATATACACACATGTATGTACACATATATGTTTGCTTATTCTAATTTCACACTTAACTTTTAGGAATTCCTCTTATGGGGAAGATGATAGAGAGTAAATGAATAGAGATAGAAAATAGTTCAGGGCTAAGAAAATTGTTCAGGTTTAATAAAATTTATAGATATTCCCTAAATCTCACTGTAAGCAATAATTTAAATACCTTTCATCTTTAAATCTTCTTTTAAAATATTTTTAAAAGAGAATATCTTCTTTTTTTTTTTAATTAATTAATNTGACTGCAGCCGTTCTGTTGGGTATGAAGTGGTATTTCCCTCTGGTTTCAATTTGCATTTTCCCTAATGACCAATGTTGCTGCTTTTAAGCTTTCTAATTTAAGCTTCAACCACACCTTCCTATCATCACTGAAGGGCAGGAGTAAGACCAGGCAACTAGGTAGCACATGTATTAATAATTAAAGAACAAGCTTTACCTAATGCTGCAAATATAGGAATCCTCATATTGAAGTGCAATGGCAAGCATGTGAAAGAAGCAGGAATAAACATTTCACACTGCACTGCTCAAATGACTAATCACTTCTGAGTTAATAAGGAATCACAACTGAGGCAAAATAAAACATATTTCTAATACAGAGATGCCAAGAAACTGGCTAGTAACAAAATATACCAAGCAAGGTCCTGAAAATATACCAGGAAGAGCACATCTAGAACATCTGTCATGGTAAAGCAGCCTAAAGTCATTATGACAATAAATTTCAAGTTATTTTAGAAGCATATGATCTTTAACAAAAAACAGATAACTCAATGTTATTAAATTTCTTACAGCAATCTGACTGCCAATCCAGAGCACGCAGGTGAGAGACGGGCTTGCCAGTGCACCGCTGACTTCTTATTTTATGTACTTGCCAGCCTTCAGTGATAAGCCATGAGGAGCATGCACCGTTTTAGAAGTAGNATTAAATTTCTTACAGCAATCTGACTGCCAATCCAGAGCACGCAGGTGAGAGACGGGCTTGCCAGTGCACCGCTGACTTCTTATTTTATGTACTTGCCAGCCTTCAGTGATAAGCCATGAGGAGCATGCACCGTTTTAGAAGTAGAACACTTTAATTTCTTTGGACAATAAGTGTTTGCCACAAACAAAATAATCCTAAACTTGAGAGTGGTATTAGTGGTCCTGAAGAAGTACTAATGAAGAAGGAGGAAAGGGATCATGGGCACAGAGGAATCAAATTAAGGGTGAAGTATGAAAGCCAGAAAGGATTTCATCTGGAACTCACAGAAACAATGATCCCAACAGTCTAAGTGGACCATATGCTCCTAATTCTAAGTCCTGGTCAATCTGCTACTGAGTCAGTAGCTAATGAGGGCCCCAGCTCCCTGAAAAATCTGGGAGGAGATCATGCAAGTTCATTATACTTCTTACCTTGCAATGTCTTGGAAGGCTGAAATTACATGGTGGTCAACCAAACTACACGCTGGTACAACTAAATCTGGCCTAGAGACTTTACCTGTTGAGCCCATGATGCCCAGAGAAAAGATGACTGATTACCTTGTCAGAGCTTCCTGAACTATGTTCTAACTGCTTTTAGATGAGGAATGATGAGATATTTGAGACCCTGTCAGTCACTCCATCTTAGCTTCAGTTACATACAGGAGCCCAAATTTCATTTGTTCCAACTCATGTTAAAGTCACTTTCACATCACTGAATTGTGTATGTGTTAAATCCTGTCTTACTCTCCTCCTTAGCACTTTAATTCCCTATCTCTGNACCCATCTTGGGTTGCCCCGCAGGCATGGCTTGGTTTCATTGAGTTAGACAAGGCTGTGGTCCTAGTGTGATTAGATTGACTAGTTTTCTGTGAGAATGGTTTCAGTGCGTCTGCCCTCTGATGCCCTCTTGCAACACCTGCCATTTTACCTGGGTTTCTCTTACCTTGGGCGTGGGATTTCTCTCTCTCACGGCTGCTCCAGCAAAGCACATGAATAATTATTTACAATGTGAATGATGTAGCTGCATCATTTTAGTTAGAGTTGATGTAATAACCAGATAAAATCATTTATTATCTATGAGAAACCTACTTTCTTTTCAAAGAAGTTAAAATTAATGAGACGAAGAAATGCTGCCTCATTAATTTGAACTTCTTTGAAAAAAATGAAGTGTAATTGTTGTAAATAATACATGATTGTCTTAATCATGACATGATTGTCTGATATGTGATATAAAAAACAAGAGCAACTATGTTAACCTAAATGCATATTTCAAAACAAATAAGATGATTAGGATAAAGAGGACATTATAATATGGTAAAGGGGTCAGCTCTCAAAGAAGACATAGCCATCCTTAATGTGTATGCAGTGAACAATGGAGAATCAATGTTCATAAGGAAAAAAATGTTAGAATTGAAATGAAAAATAGTCAGTATGATAGGACACATCAACCTCCTTCTACCAGTAATTGATAGATCCAACAGATCAAACTGGTAGGAAAATTGGTATGGCTATACTTGACCTAAACTTAATTATCAACTTCATCTAATTGGCTAATATTTGACCCAACAGTGGCAGAATACACATCTTTTCAAACTCACATAAGTATTCACCAAAGAATATATTTTGAGTCATAAAACACAGCTTAACAATTGAGAATAGTAGAAATCATATAAAGTATCCTTCCTTATCACAATTAAATTAACAAAGAATCAATTTTAAAATGAAGAAATTTCAAAAGTTTACAAATTAGAAAGAAATGAGCTATATTTACAGATGGCTTAATTGTATGTGTAGAAAATGCCATATAATCTGTAGAAAACTCTCTGAATTAGTAAGCAAGAATAGCTAAATTGTAGGACAGTGGGTCAGTATGCAATTATATTCTTATATGCCAGCAGTGAGCAATTGGAAAATTTTTTTTAATTTATTTATTATTATTTTTTAAATTTTACTTTACAATACTGCTGGGCATACACACCGAGGAAACCAGAATTGAAAGAACACATGTACCCCAATGTTCATTGCAGCACTGTTTATAATAGCCAGGACATGGAAACAACCTAGATGTCCATCATCAGATGAATGGATAAGCAAGCTGTGGTATATATACACAATGAAGTATTACTCTGCCATTAAAAAGAATAAATTTGAATCAGCAATTGGAATTTGATTTAAAAATATATATAGTAGATCTGTGAAATAGCATTGTCAATACAGGAGCAATCAGGGTGCACATTTTTACACATTCTTTACATGCTTCTCTGATAGCTCAGTTGGTAAAGAATCTGCCTGCAATGCAGGGGACCTCGATTCAATTCCTGGGTCAGGAAGATCCCCTGGAGAATGGAAAGGTTACCCACTCCAATATTCTGGCCTAGAGAATTCTATGAATTCTCTAGTCCCTGGGGTCATAAAGAGTCAGACACAACTGAACAACTTTCACTCTCACTCTCTCAGAGCATTCTTTGGAGTACCAGAACTGCATGAAAGGACACCAAATAATTCCTTTTGTTCATTTCAAAATCTTTGATAAATTTTTTCTTACTCATGTTTTTCCTGTCATCATAAATCATTCCCAATGATTATTTTTGATTAAAAAGTTATAGTATTATTAGGTTTGTCCTGATTATTCATGGGTTGCAGTATTATTCTTAATTATCCATGTAGCTCTTCTTAAATTTGTTTTTCAAAGATAGACACATAAACAAAAACAATCAACTTCAAAGGCTACAAAATGAACTTCTGTCTAGAAGTTTCCTTAAGGAATCTTGAATGGGATTTTTAAAGCCTCTCTTTTTAGCTCTTCTGTCAGTTTACTAGCGAACTCACTCAAGGAAACTTCACAAGATTTCAATTGTAGTATTTTTATATGTGGGAGAATTGTGTTATTTATGAGTTTTCCAAAATATGCAGAAACTCCTGTTTTGCTTGCAAGTGGCTTTCCTCAGCAATTTTAAGATTAGGATCTTGTAAGCCAATCACCAGGCCAGCTTTCCTAAGGGACATTGTAAGCCTTGACTCCTTATAATTTTTGTGTGTCAATTTTGTATCCTGAAGCATCAAATCTGTTGATTAGTTCTACGAGTCTTTTGATGGAGTCTTTAGGGTTTTCTCTATATAATATTAGAGACAAATAGATACAACATATGTCTTTTATTCTTTTTTAATTTTTTGACTAATTGCTTAGACTAGGACTTCCGGTACTGTGTGGGATAGGAACATTGATAGTGGGCCCACTTACCTTGTTCTTGATCTCTGAGAGAAAATTTTCAACGTTTGACCATTGAGTATGATGTTGTCTGTGGACTTATTCTATCAGAGTATGTTCTTTCTATACCCAATATGTTGACAGTTTTTATCATGAGCAGTTGTTTAATTTTACCTAATGCTTTTTATTCTTCTATTGAGATTATCATATGATATTTATCTTTCACTATGTTAATGTGGTGTATCACACTTATTAATTTTGGTGTGTTAAATCACCCTACATCCCAGGGATAATTCCCACATGATAATGGTGTATGATCATTTTAATGTTAATAAATTCAGTTTGCTAATATTTAATTGAGAATTTTTGCATCTATATTCACCAGGGGTCTTGGCATGTAGTTTTCTTGTAACAGCCTTATCTGTCTTTGATGTCTCTGTTTTTTTACTTTTCCATTTCAAAAGCTGTTTCCAAATATTTAACAGAACAAAACATAATGAATAAATGTTATCTGTTATTTAGTTTTTTATACCTAATAGCTCTCAAGGTTAGCTAACTTGATACATAATGAATTATTGGAAAATATCTCATTTAAGCTTTAAGCTCCAATACTTTGGCCACCTCATGCAAAGAGATGACTCATTGGAAAAAACTTTGATGCTGGGAGGGATTGAGGGCAGGAGGAGAAGGGGATGACAGAGGATGAGATGGCTGGATGGCATCACCGACTGGATGGACCAAAGTTTGGGTGAACTCTGGGAGTTGCTGACGGACAGGGAGGCCTGGCATACTGCAATTCATGGGGTCGCAAAGACTCGGACATGACTGAGCGACTGAACAGAACTGAACTGAATGCTATAGTATTTTATGGAATTACCTACTCTTTGTGACCCCATAGGCTATAGCCTACCAGGCTCCTCTGTCCATGGGATTTTCCAGGCAATAGTACTGGAGTGGATTGCCATTTCCTTCTCCATGGGATCTTTCCAACCCAGGGCTCGAATCCAGGTCTCTCACATTGTAGACAGACGCTTTACCATCTGAGCCACTAGGGAAGTCCAACTTTTAGAGGTAGATTTACCTTTGTACTATGTGGATCAGTTTTGCCACACAGAAGTCTCTAATAACTAAAAATAAGTTATCTTTTTAAGTAGAACTGAAAAGGAAAATCTAAAAATAACTTTCATCTTTGCTTTCAGTTACAGTATTAATATTCAATACTTCACTATTCATATTCATTATACACTTATTTGGGCTTTTATTTGAAAAGGGAAAAATTTTTTTAAATCAATATTTTAAGCAATATTATATGGTAATAATCCTATGCTATAGAGAATGTCTTTTGCTTTTTTATTGAAAACAAAGCTTACTATACAACTCAGTGTTCTCGACTTTATGAAATAATTTCTCTTCAATATAGATCCTAAATACTTTTTGAAAACTAGTCTTTTTTTCTTCCAAAATAACATATATAGCATTGAATTTATTCAAGATTTATAGTACTCAGTATCTATAATTTAAATGGCTACCACACAAAAAAATGTATTTTCAGAAGCAAGGGTTAACTGATTTACAGGTAATTAATCTTATAAACAGAAAGTAATTAGATAATTTTTCTCTCACAAATATGCTGCCATTGTTTTGAAGAGCAGCATGTTACTGCTGCTTTTATAATTCATAACAAAACAAGTAGGAGAATTAATTATTATAGTTGGGATAACAATGCCTACTATATAGTTGCTACCTAGTGTGCATTGCATGTACACTTGGTCACATCTGACTCTGCAGTCCTTTGGACTATAGTCCTCCAGACTCCTTTGATCATGGGATTTTCCAGGCAAGAATACTGGAGTGGGTAGCTTTTTCCTACCCTAGGGGATCTACCTGACCCAGGGATTGAACTCGTGTCTCTTGTGTCTCCTTCATTGGCAGGTGGATTCTTTACCAGTGACAGCACCTGGTGATTCTGCCTTGTTACCTAATATACCAAACAAATTAGTGTTTTTATAATTGCAGAATTTCAACATTTTGAAGAGAACAGTCCTGTTGTGAGCAAAATGTTTCAGAATCACTTTGTGCTTCTGATTTTAAACATTGGTACTATTAAAAATATTAAAATTTGTTTGTTTTAAAAGCCGATTAACATTCCCCACTAGATTTACTGTTAGACTATGCATCATTCTAATTTATTTTGTATACCTAGCTTGTATTTTCATGGAAAAATTGACATGACTCAATGTAGTTAATGGGTTATGGAAAGTTTAAAGTGCTGCATTACAATCATAGATCTGGGAATTGTAAGTTTTTTAGGTCAGTGTCTTGTTCTAAAGTCTGCCTTTAGGCCAGGAAAGATCAAGTGACATTTTCATACCAGAACGAGTCAGAAAAATAAGAGATTCCCTTTGTAGCAGAGTACTATTTCCAGAACATCATGATGTCTCTCAGCATTAAAGGTGAACATAATTTTAGCCTGTATCATTAAATGGATATTTTATACTATATGACTTGATATGGAATAGGAGATCAAAAGATAACACTAATACCCTATTACTATGCATCATTATTCTTATCATTTCTTCTTTTTCATGAAAGTATTGATTGATACATATGCTCCAAAAATACATGAATTGTAGGGACTATAAAATTTACTTCATGCTTAAGGGTTTAATCTCTGGGTCAGGAAGATCCCTTGACAAAGGAAAGGACAACCCACTCCACTATTCTTGCCTGGAGANCTTGTGTACACCTGTGGTGGATTCATGTTGATGTATGGCAAAGCCAATAGAATATTGTAAAGTAAAATTTTAAAAATAAATAATTAAAAATAAAATTAAAGAAAAAAAAGAAAGAAAATGTTCAAATGACACATGAAACAAAGGGTCTCTAATTTCTTCTGAAATCAACTCCTGTGGGCTCAAACCCGGAAGTCAACACTCAAACGAGCTATGTGTCCTTATGCACGCTGTCATGCTCTGAAAAAAATGTAATAAAATTTTCAATGGAGTCAAATTTCCTAGTATGTTACCTGTATCACTATAGATTTTTATTGTGTTGAAATGTATCTTCCTCTCCATTTCATTTTGTTCCACTTAATGATGTTTTATTGCTTTAATTATATGAGAAAACCTCCTCCACCAAATTAAGTCAAACATGAGAGTTTGCAGAAGAAATCCAAATTCCTCTTTGATCCTAAGTAACTCATTTTTCTATTTTTAGGGAAGGAAACATTTCAGCAACACTGTTGAAAAGAATTGACAATGGGATAGAATATCTTCTAATTTTAAAAAAGATAAGTACTTTTCCCACTGAAAATACAGATTCTTATACATATGAGATCTAACTGATGGAGCCACATTATATAAAGCCATGTANTTAGGGAAGGAAACATTTCAGCAACACTGTTGAAAAGAATTGACAATGGGATAGAATATCTTCTAATTTTAAAAAAGATAAGTACTTTTCCCACTGAAAATACAGATTCTTATACATATGAGATCTAACTGATGGAGCCACATTATATAAAGCCATGTACATAAATATGGACACCAAGCTCACATTAATATTCCTTTAAGACATATTCTTTTGTATTTTCGTAAAGTGACCTAACTGAAGAATAAGGGGCTTTTGCTTTTGGGGTCATATGTTTCATATTAAATTTGAGTAGCATCCTATTATGTTTACCCATGAGTTTCAGTAGCTGCCCTTAAGTTCATTTTGACAGAGCAGTATAACTATAGCCTCCACCTAGTGGAAGAAAGCTATTTGGTAAAGAAAACTTTTGGTGAAGAAAAACTTAATATTAGAAGGTACAGTGCTATCAATGGATTTCAACTGGTAAAATCAATAAAAGGTTATTTTTGGCTAACTCAGAACCACAGAAATGGCGTGTAGAGTCCTAAGGGGTTGGATAAGGATGAGGAAGTTTTCCCGTTTTCTTACAGATCAGAATATGGAGAAGCATTTCTTTTGCCAGTACAATACTCCAGTTAGCTTTTCATAATTGAAACCATTCACCCTCATTATGGCTTCCCGGTGGCTCAACTTGTAAAAAAAAAAAACCACCTGTATTTCGGGAGACCTGGGTTCCATCCCTGCTTTGGGAAGGAGGCTATGGAGAATTCCCTGGTGGCTCAAATGGTAAAGAATCTGCCTGCAATGCAGGAAACCCAGGTTCAATCCCTGGGTCGGGAAGATCGCCTGGAGAAGGGAATGGCAACCCACTCCAGTATTCTTGCCAGGAGAATTCCATGCACAGAGGAACCTGGCAGGATACAGTCTATGGGACTGCAAAGAGTTGGACATGACTGAGCAACTAACACATGCCACAAGGAGGCTATGTGATCTTATAGAAAACCCTGACACTCAACACAATTGGTCTTGGTCACAGATTTGTAACTGAGATCTATGCCTTACACCTTGCCCCTATAAAATGAAGACAATGAGGTTCCCTTCATTATGGCATAGGAAGGACTCCAAGTCAGTACTGAGGATGCCATCACTGCTTTCTCTGACTGGCAGTCAGTGTGAAATGCAAGTGTGTTTGAGCATTTCTTCTGTTTGCTCTAATGCTGGTCTTCCAGTTTTCCCCATGGATATACGTCACCTCCAGACTGCCCTGTGCCAGGCTGTGCGCAGTCTCTCAGTCATGTCTGACTCTTTTCAGCCCCATGGACTGTAGCCTGCCAGGCTCCTCTGTCCAGGGGGATTCTCCAGGCAAGAATACTGGAGTGGGTTGCCATGCCCTCCTCCAGAGGATCTTCCCGACCCACGGATCAAACCCAGGTCTCCCACATTGCAGGCGGATTCTTTACTGTCTGAGCCACCAGGGAAGTCCATGAATACTGGATAGGCTACCCCTTCTCCAGGGGATCTTCCTGACCCAGGAATGGAACCAGGCCTCCTGCCTTGCAGGCATATTCTTTAGCAGCTGAGCTACCAAGGAAGCCCCCAGACTGCCCCACTACTCCCATTTTCCATGAGCATCTAACTTAGATGGTTTTGACCTGAATAATTTTACTTTCGGGGAAAAAGTTTGATTTTCCTTTAAAGATTTTTGAATTGTTAAGGTATGGTCCCATGTTTGTCCTTGCATCTCAGAGCTTGCCATATATTATTGCTTTCTTAGAAGCTAAACATTCTCAGGCACTGAACTTTTTATTTCATTTTTATTTAACCTTCCTAAATATGTATGCTCAGATTGGTATTAAAGTAGATTTGTGATAGATTATATTTTCAAAGACCCAGTTACTGGAGAAATACAGAAGACAACTAAATTAAAAAGTGACAAATTTAAGGCTGATATAAATCAAGTGGGTGACTGAAGATAGACTTCAATTCTCAGATCAGTAAATAAGGGATCAGTAAAAAAAAAAAAAATCTGTCTTTTTGTTTACTTATTTATTTCAGTTTTTCTTTGAACAGACTTGAAATATTAAATACCCATAAGCCCTAATTAGTGGAAAGAACATTGATTTTTGTAGTCCGACTGATCTGAGTTTTCATCTCAGAGTTCGCTGTTTATTAGCAATGAGACTCAATCTACAGATACTAAAGCTCATTCCTGTGACTGGTGAAAGAAGGATAATAGAAGGCAGTGCAATTTAATGTTGACATCTGCCCCAAACTTATTTTGTCTTTCTCCTCTCCTAATATTCTCCCCCTCATTCACTCATTCCAGCCACATGGGCTTTCTTGTTTTTTCGCAAAAAACATCAGGTGTGTTCTCTGTTAGGGACTTTGTGTTGGCTGCTTCATTCACCTTAGACTCTCATTATTAGATAGCCACGTGGCTTTCGCCTTCAATGCCTCCGTGTCTTTGTTCTGTTTGGAATCAGCCTTGATTCAAACCTATTTGCACTTGTAAACCCTGTAACTCTGTATATACTCCTAAGCCTTTCTCCTTAGTACTTCCCATTCTCTTATTTTTCTTTTTCCATTTTTATGGAGCTATAATTGATATACAACACTGAATAATTTTAAGGTGTACAGCATAGTGATTTGACTTATGTACATCATGAAATGATTACCACAATAAGTTTAGTGAATGTTCATGTTCACCATATCATGGTGGATAGAAAATTAAAGAAAAAGAAAAAAAATTTTCCTTGTGATGAGAAATCTTAGGATTTACTCTCTTAACAACTGTCATATGTAATGCACAGCAGTGTTAATTATATTTGTCATATTGTACACTGTATTCCCAGTGCTTATTTATCTTATAACTAAGTTTGCACCTTTGATTACCTTACTCCAATTCCTCCTCTCCCTACCCCTGCCTCTGGAAACCACAAATCTGACATCTATTTTTATAAGTCTCTTTGTTTGTTTTTGTAGTATAAATAATCTATAAAACTATGTTAGTTCTTGGTACACAAGATACTGATTAGAATTTCTATGCATTTCAAAGTGATCACCACGATAAGTACAGTTACCATCTGTGACTTTCAATTCAGTTCAGTCGCTCAGTTGTGTCTGACTCTTTGCAACCCCATGGAATGCAGCACTCTAGGCTTCCCTGTCCATCACCAACTCCTGGAGCTTGCTCAAATTCATGTCCATTGATTCAGGGATGCCATCCAACCATCTCCTCTTCTGTTGTCCTCTCCTCCTCCTGCCTTCAATCTTTCCCAGCATCAGGGTCTTTTCCAATGAGTCAGTTATTTACATCAGGTGGCCAAAGTATTGGAGTTTCAGCTTCAATATCAGTCCTTCTAATGAACACCCAGGACTGATCTCCTTTAGGATGGACTGGTTGGATCTCCTTGCAGTCCAAGGGACTCCAAGGGGTCTTCTCCAACACCAGAGTTCAAAAGCATCAGTTCTCACACGCTCAGCTTTCTTTTGTTCCTACTCTCACATCCATACATGACTACTGAAAAAACCATAGCTTTGACTAGATGGACATTTGTTGGCAAAGTAATGTCTCTGAATTTTTAATATGCTGTCTAGGTTGGTTATAGCTTTTCTTCCAGGGAGCAAGCATCTTTTAATTTCATGGCTGCAGTCACCATCTGCAGTGATTTTGGAGCCCCCACAATAAGGTCTCTCACCGTTTCCATTGTTTCTCCATCTATTGGCCATGATCTGTCACATAAATATTACATAATTATTAATATTGACTATATTCTTCACATTCTACACTTAATATTTGTGACTCATTTATCTTTTTAACTGTAAGTTTGTACCTTTTAATCTCCCTCACATATTTCCTCCTACCTAGCAATAACCTGTTTGTTCTTTTTTCTATGACTCTGTTTCTGTGTAGATATGTTTATTCTTTTTTTGTTTTTTCACATCCCTCAAATAACTGAAAACATAGTTTTTGTCCTTCTCTGTATGAGTTACTTCAGTTAGCATAATACCCTCTAGATCTATCTATGAAGACACAAATGGCAAGATTTCATTCTTTTTGTGGATGAATGATAGTCCATTGTATACACGTATCTTCTTCAAACATTCATATGTTGATAAGCACCGAGGTTTCTTCTGTACATCGGCTATTCTAAATAATGCTGCAATGAATGCAAGAGTTCATGTACCTTTTTGAATGAATGATTTTGCTCTCTTCAGATAAATACTCAGGAGTAGAATTGCTGGATGATACCGTAGTTGTATTTCTAATTTTTTGAGGCATCTCCATACTGTTTTACATAGTGACAGTACCCATTTATGTTCCCAGCAACAGTGCATGAGGGTTCCCTTTTCTCCACATCCTTGTCAACACTTGCTGTTTGTTACCTTTTGAGAAGAGCTATTCTGACAGGTGTAAGGTGATATCTCATTGTGCTTTTGATTTGCATTTCCCTGACTGCGAATAATGTTTAGCATCTTTTCATGTGCCTGTTGGCCTTATGTATTTCTGCTTTGGAAACCTGTCTACTCAGTTCCTCTGAAAATTTTCATTTGGATTGCTTATTTTGTTTTGTTTTTTTGATGTTGAATTGTATGAGTTCTTTGTATAGTTTGTATATTAGCCTCTTATCAGGTATATCATTTGCAAATATGTTCTCTCACTCAGTAGGTTTCCTTTTCAAATTGTTGTTAGTTCCCTTAACTGTGGAAAGGCTTTTTAGTTTGATGTCGTCCCATTTATTTATTTTTGCATTTGATCCTCTTGCCTGAGGAAGGGAAATATCCAAAAGAAAAGTATTTCTAAGACCAGTGTCAAAGAGAATAATACTGTGTTTTCTTCTAGAAGTTTTAAATTTGGGGGTGTTACATTTAAGTCTTTAATATAGAGAGAGTTTATTTTTTCATGTGTTATGATGAAGTCTAGTTTGATTCTTTTGCATGTAGCTGGCCAGTATTCCCAACACCATTTATTGAAGAGGCTGACTTTTCCTCATTATACATTCTTGTCTCCTTTGCTGTAGATTAATGGCCCATGAAAGTTTATTTCTAAGCTCTCTGTTCAGTTCCACTGATCTATGTATTTGTTTCAGTGACAGTGTCTTACTGTTTTGATAATTGTAGCTTTGTAGTATAGTTTAAATTAGGTAGCATGATATCTCCAGCTTTGTTCTACTTTCTTGAGATTTCTTGTTCTACTTCCTACTATTATGTTTCCATACAAATTTTAAAATTATCTGCTCTATTTTGGGAAAAATGTCATTGGTATTTTGATAGGGATTGCATTGACTCTATAGTCTGCCTGTAGTCTCTGTGTACTGACCAGACAAGTGTATAGAGAGGGTGTCTGTGGCCATAGTAGGTGACAGGTAGGAAATTAAAAGACTTTGGAATGTTGTTTATCTTTTATTACTTTCTATTGCAAATACTTTCCCTGCTTTTTCCACTAAAACTTATAGAGAGATATAAGGATAGAAATGGAGAAGATGACTGGGTTGAACATTGGGAATCATTGAAAAATATGGTCTGTAGATGATAATCAGATTTTTAAAAGAAGCTTGTATTTGATACAGGTGTTGTATGAATCAGGGAAACACGTTTGGAAGAAGAAAAATAATACAGTATAATAATGTTTTAAGAACACTAATTAGGCAGCCAGTGGCATTTGTTTTAGCACTCATGACTTCAGTAAAATTAAACGAATAGATGGTATTACCTCAATCTAATTTGTCTTAAATACCTCTCTGGTAACTCTTTTAGATCAAATTCAAGGAGAAAAATTAAAGAAAAGAAAAAGTCAGTCTTTTACTTTCAACATAAATATGTTCTCATAAAATATCATGAATTCATTTTATGTCACATTGTAGTTTATTTTTTTGGCAATACTTTCAGGCAGGCAACTCAGGTTGTATACCTAGAAAAGAGGTAAGGTGTATTTCAGATGATTATGGAGTTTATGTACTGCACAAAGTAACTTCTTCAAATAATAACTGTATATATGTGTGTGGGAAAGGTGAGAAAGAGAGAGAGATCAGAGGTATAGAGGGAGAGAAGGGAAACATGCATCACTGTTTCTTCTGAAAATTCAAAGACAGTTAATGACTTAACAGGGAACAGAGTTTCAGACTTGAGAAAACCAATATAACTCACCCAATATATCCTTTTGTATTCATTTAGTAAATGTCTATCTAACTGAATTTTAGAATCTTTGTTCATATTTTACAACGCATTCAATGCAAATTAGAGAGAAGAGTTTGTTAAGTGAGTTAGCAAATCTAATTGCATTAAAATCTGTAGTTGATATTAAAAGATAATTCTCCTTTCACAGGTGGTATTTAACAACTGTATTCATCGGCACATCAGAAACTGAACCCAGATAGCTTTCTTTATAAATGTGATCTGGAGATACCGTTATAAAAAGCAACTTTAAATTCTTTAATCATTAGTTGATTTTCAGATATTAAATTGCTGCTCTGAGCTTTTGGGGTCTTGGCAATCAAAATACTAAGTGCAAACAATAGCATTCTCTGTGCCCAGAACTACCTAGCAGCTATTCCATACTGAGAAGAGGACTGAAGACGCATTTATTGGTATTATTGGTCAGGTTGAGTTAGGTAAAAACATTTTAACGAAACTAGAGATTATATTGTAATAGGAATTTCTTGGGAAACCTGAAGTTAGTTGTGGTATAAGGTCTGTTGAAAAGTAAATAGAACTGCTGTAATATTATCTGAATTTTATTTATGTTACACATTTTGGGGAACTTATGATCAATAAAACTAGGTTTAAACTGAACCTTCTCACCTACTAGCAGTGTGAACCCTGATTATATTACCTTCCCTTTTTGAATTTGTTTGTTCCTTAAGAGTAAGACCTATGGGCCAGGACAATGATAAGCATAAAATAAAGCATTTTTTAAAGTACTAAAATAGTATCTGTTACATAATAGCATCTTAGTAAATGAATTAAATAGAATAAATAACAGAAACATCTGAATAAAAGAATGAATCAGTAAAATAAGTCTCTTGTAATGAAGATTGATACATTGCAGTTTCCCTTATTTCATGACTGTGCTTCTTACACCACTAAAGAGCCTCACAGAGAGTTTAAAAGAGAACAATCTTTTAGGAAGACCTCCTGGGTCCTCCAAAGTTCTCAGTTCCACTTTTGTGATCTCATTGAATCAATTTGCATTTATATAGTTTATCAAATGTTGTATATATTTGTTTATGTTATTTGCCTCTTCCATTAAAATACCAAGCAAAAGTGTTACTAAATATTTGTGGAGTAAAATATCTTATGGGTCTAATCATTGAACATGGTTTGAATCATATAGTGGGAAATAACTAAATATTTGCTGGAGTACCAGCTCACAGGAAAATAGTAATTAATTGAATGAATAAAGATTTTTGTGCATTTAAGTCAAATATATGAGAATATGAACAACAAAAATATCTAGCTTTGTCTAATGAAAATAAATAGAAACATATCTGCAGAATATATGGAACTTCTGCAAAATTGTCTCATTAATTTCAAATGATTGGAAGCATTCAAGCCACATTATGTGACCACACTGAAATTAGTTAAGAAATAAGAACACAGTGTAACCAGATTTTTAAGCAGTTATCTTTAAATTAAGAAAAATTTTATCTTATGAGTAAAAATAATATTTATAATAATAATGCAAAAGCTATATATACACAAGTGTTTGTTATACAACCAAAGTAATACTCAAAGTATAAAGCCTTATTATTCTTATTATAAAAGAAGAAAGTTTGAAATGAATTAGGTAAGTTTAAAAGTAACAGAAAAAAGAAATAATAAATGTAAGATCTCATACTAATATTTATTTCTTCTGCCTGAATTGTTTATAAACTTTAAAGAAGTTAAATCATTGGTCAAAAATCTTCACCCATAGCAAATTCAAGAACAAGTTTAGTTTTAATGGAGAGTTCTACTAAACTTTCAAAAAAAATTCTAACATTAAACACTCAAAAGTGAAAAAGAAGGAATTTGTAAAATATTATAATAGTTGATAAATGCAAAACTGTATATAACATATATATATAATGCTGCTAAGTCGCTTCAGTCGTGTCCAACTCTGTGTGACCCCATAGACGGCAGCCCACTAGGCTCCCCTGTCTCTGGGATTTTCCAGGCAAGAACACTGTAGTGGGTTGCCATTTCCTTCTCCAATGCATGAAAGTGAAAAGTGAAAGTGAGTTCGCTCAGTCGTGTCCGACTCCCAGCGACCTCATGGACTGCAGCCCACCAGGCTCCTCCATCCATGGGATTTTCCAGGCAAGAGTACTGGAGTGGGGTGCCATTGCTTCTCCAATATGGCACAGTAATAAACATTTTTGAACATATCTTTGGATCTAAAACCTTTAAATGTTCCAGTACTGTTGCCACTGAGTACTCCTTCTATATCCTGTCCTTCTGCCTCTCCCAGAGGTAACTAATACCCTGAATTTTGTAGTTTTTATAAAAAATTGAGGCATTTAATAAAATACACAGACATTTTGACAAGTAATTACGTATATATAAATAGGATAAAGTATCATTCCATTGTGCCCAGTAATTATACCAAGTGTATCAAATACTCTTCTTCCACCAGGACAACCTCTTGTTTCCTGATTTCTATTACTACAGGTTAGTTTTGTCTGCTTTTGACCTTTATATTGATGGACTTTGAGAGCATGTATTTATGTGTGTGTATTTTTCTTTTGAGATTCATGCATGGTATCGTAGTAGTTCATTTCTTTTTCTTGCTAAGCAATATCCCAGTGTATAAATACATCACTATTCATTCATCCATTATCCTGTTGATGGAATCCCAGACTATTCTTAGTTTGCGGTTTTTATGACTAAAAATGATATGAACATCCTTATACACATATGGACATATTTTAACATTACTTGTGTAAATATTTTGAAGTCTAATTATTGTACCGATGAGTAAGTGTATCTTCTCTGCAAGAAGCATTTAAATAGTTTTCCAAAGTACTTGTACTATTTTACATTCACATTAGTAATCTATGAGCATTTCAGTTACTCTACTTGCAATGAAATTTTGCTTATTGCCAGTCTTCTGAATTTCAGCCATTCAAGTGTGTGTGAAGCGGTATCCCATTGGAGTTTTAATTTGTGTTTCCCTGATAAACAATAAGTTGAACAGCTTTTCAAGTGCTTGAATGATTTTCAAAAGAATTTCTGAAAGATAATTTTGCTTAGTTTTAATGGAAATTAAAAAAAATTTAATCCTTTTTTTGAATTTAAAAGATGGCTTCTAATTTGTCTTCATTACTTTCTTAGCAATCATCAGATTTCTGAGTATATGAAGATTCTTTCCCCTCTCTTAAAAATGAGGAAATCTCACAGAAATATATACATGATTCAGGTCAAAATGTGAAGAAAATTTCACATGCAGACAAAAGGTGTTAATGAACTTTAAATTGTGACTCCCTCATCTGACCAAACAAATACTGCCCAGAACAATACTTAATGTATGTCGATAAATAAAATTATAAATTCCAACATAGGTCCAAACTATTAGGTCAAATTAATAGGTCCAAACCATTATATAGGTCCAAAAGAAGTTGGAATTTATAGGTCCAAACTAGCTTGTCAAGAGCTTGGTAACAACACCCCGTTATGTGACTTGAAATATTTTGTAAACAAACAGAATGCCATATAACTGCTTATCTCCATAACTGCTTATCTCCAAATACATATTGATGAATTAGATTATAAATTCACTTAAGTTGAATAGAGCTCTTGTTTCTTGGGTTACGGATACCAGAAAGGCTTATATAAATTTAAAATGCAAGAACTGATAAATTTCCAGATGCAGAAAAAACAAAACAACTTTAAATACTTGTTGGACTATAACTCAAGGGAGGAAAAAGAAAACTTTTAAAAATATAATGACCTTGATTTCTAGGTTAAAAGATAAGAAACACAGTAAGGTCATTGATATAAGAAAACTAGCAAGGAAAAAAAAAAACAACCCTAAGAATTCTTTTACTCCTAAATGTACTTTAAAGGCGAAATCTGAATAAAGTTTACAATTAATATATCTCATCAACATTAACTACTTAATATTGATAATTGAATCAAAGCTGTATAAGTTGTTACTTCAGGGGAAAATGAAGGAAAGATGTCAGTACAGGAACTCTGAACAATACTAGTTGCACCTTTTCTGTAACTACTCCAAAATTATAAGTTTATTTAAAATTATGTATTAAAAGATATATAAAGCAAATGTGGCAAAATATTAGTAATTGATAAATCTAGGTGACAGGTATATATGGATGTTTATTTGCCAATTTTTAAAAATTTTCTGTAGGTTTAAAAATTATCAAAATAAAGTGCTAAAAGAAAAAAATTGTATTAGGAAAAGCAAAGCAAAAATGTTAAAATTTTTCATTTAAACATACTAAATCTTGAAAACAGTTAAGACTATTTCTGATTCAGATGAATCTTTGGACAGTTTATACTGGTTTTAATCATTTTGATTTAAAACAATATATGCTATCTGATTTTATCATAATATGAGAAAAATGATATTGACATGCTTTACTTTATTTAGCTGTGCTTTTGGTTTATAAATGACATAAAAATTCTTCATAAAAAAACTTAATTCTGGAGTTTTTAATTCCCTAAACTGATTTTCCATGAAAATTAAAAGGTGCTTACTCCTTGGAAGAAAAGCTATGACCAACCTAGATAGCATATTCAAAAGCAGAGACATCACTTTGCCAACAAAGGTCCATCTAGTCAAGGCTATGGTTTTTCCAGTAGTCATGTATGAATGTGAGAGTTGGACTGTGAAGAAGGCTGAGCGCCGAAGAATTGATGCTTTTGAACTGTGGTGTTGGAGAAGACTCTTGAGAGTCCCTTGAACTGCAAAGAGATCCAACCAGTCCATTCTGAAGGAGATCAGGCCTGGGATTTCTTTGGAAGGAATGATGCTAAAGCTGAAACTCCAGTACTTAGGCCACCTCATGCGAAGAGTTGATTCATTGGAAAAGACTTTGATGCTGGGAGGGATTGGGGGCAGGAAGAGAAGGGGACAATGGAGGATGAGATGGCTGGATGGCATCACTGA
>SJYV01024581.1:211404-267335 GCA_006410875.1 Neotragus pygmaeus | reverse complement strand
AGCATATTCAAAAGCAGAGACATCACTTTGCCAACAAAGGTCCATCTAGTCAAGGCTATGGTTTTTCCAGTAGTCATGTATGAATGTGAGAGTTGGACTGTGAAGAAGGCTGAGCGCCGAAGAATTGATGCTTTTGAACTGTGGTGTTGGAGAAGACTCTTGAGAGTCCCTTGAACTGCAAAGAGATCCAACCAGTCCATTCTGAAGGAGATCAGGCCTGGGATTTCTTTGGAAGGAATGATGCTAAAGCTGAAACTCCAGTACTTAGGCCACCTCATGCGAAGAGTTGATTCATTGGAAAAGACTTTGATGCTGGGAGGGATTGGGGGCAGGAAGAGAAGGGGACAATGGAGGATGAGATGGCTGGATGGCATCACTGAGTTGATGGACGTGAGTCTGAGTGAACTCCAGGAGTTGGTGATGGACAGGGAGGCCTGGCATGATGTGATTCATGGGGTCGCAAAGAGTTGGACACGACTGAGCGACTGGACTGAACAGAACTGAACAGAAAATGATTTTCAGGGTAAATAACTTAATATGGTTTCCACAGAATGGTTAGGTAAAATTTGAATATATGAGTAAACTAAATTATAATAACAGTATTATCCAAAAATATTATTTAAACTGTTATTATACTACAAATCAGTAAGACTAATTATTCCAAATCACTATCTGGATTAAAAAATTTTGTACAATAAAAATTGGCTAGGGTTTCCCAGGTGATTCAGTGGTAAAGAATCTCTGAGCTAATGCAGGAGAACAGAAGAGATACGAGTTCAATCCCTGGGTCGGGAAGATCCCCTGAAGTAGGAAATGGCAACCCACTCCAGTATTCTTGCCTGGACAATTGTATGAACAGGGAAGCCTAGCAGGCTACCCTCCATGGGGTTGCAAAAAGTAGGATGCAACTGAGCATGCATCAGTTAGTAAGCTGAAAAAGATATAAAATATCATACCTTAGTGTACATGTTTACTAGTCATTTTACCTTTCACTAAGGTAAAAGCAACAGCAGTAATAGTTGTTTCATGATTCAGTCAGGTGTTGCCATAATAATGCTGCTTATCTAACTATCTCCAGACCCGGTGGTTAAAGGGATATTTATTTCGTTGCTCATATGTCTGCAGGTAGTCTGTAGATTAGTTAGGTTAGGTTAGACCCGCAGTTCTGTGATTCAGGCCCCAGGTTCCAGGCTTCCTGAAACACCTGTATTTGTTCTAAAGTATAGTGTGTTGGGAGAAGGCAATGGCACCCCACTCCAGCACTCTTGCCTGGAAAATCCCATGGACAGAGGAGCCTGCTAGGCTGCAGTCCATGGGGTTGCTAAGAGTCGGACATGACATTAGCGACTTCACTTTGACTTTTTCACTTTCATGCATTGGAGAAGGAAATGGCAACCCACTCCAGTGTTCTTACCTGGAGAACCCAGGGATGGGGGAGCCTGGTGGGCTGCTGTCTATGGGGTTGCACAGGGTTGGACACGACTGAAGCGACTTAGCAGCAGCAGCATAGTGTGTTGAGTGTCAGCTGCGTGGGACATGATTCTCTGATGCGTGATCTCTGGAGTGTTAATGCATGTCCCAACATGAAAGAACGTTTCCAGACAAAGCTCCCCCCTCCCTGCCCCTCGGAGGGTTTCCCAGGTGGCACTAGTAGTAAAGAACACACCCGCTAATGCAGGAGAAAAAAGATGCAGGTTTGATCTGTGGGTGAGGAAGACCCGCTGGAGAAGGAAATGGCTACCCACTGCAATATTCTTGCCTGCAGAATCCCATGGACAGAGGAGCCTGGGGGGCTACAGTCTGTGGGGCTGCACAGAGGCAGACACGACTGAAGCAACTTAGCACACTCGCACGCTTGCCTCGTGTACTCTGACATCCCAACAGTCAAAGCCAGGGATGTGGCCATTCCCAATCAAAGCGCAAAGAAATACGCTTCGCTCACCACGAGGCCATGGTAAATGTGTGGAAACAATCACAGATCAGTGAATAGTTGGAAACAGTAATTTAGTCTACTTCATGCCGATGGTGTACTGGAGTACAGCTATTTCTGGAACGCTGCTACTCTAGTGTGCTTGCATGTAATGGACAGTGTTCAGTTTATTCCCCAGTACTTTTTGGCATATGGCAAAAGTTAGTAATTGTAGATAACAATTGAAACTAATGTTGGTGGTTGAAGGCTCTAATAAATTCAAAAGTTAAAAAAAAATATGTGTGTACAGAAGATAATGGGTTTGACTTTTGTCCATGAATGGAAGAGAGGGTAAGTAAATAAAATGGTTAGATAAAATGTGAAAGACAATAGACAAATTGAGGTTCTATAGTGAAACTGAGAATATATCTAAGGTAAAGTCAACGTTATTTATCTTTAGTATCTGGAAGAGTGATTTCAAAAGCGAACAATGAGCTTTAGTTTTGACAATGTTGGCCAGTGTTATGAGTTTATTTTAAAGAAAGTTTTGGTTTCCACACACAACTGTTGTCCTTGTTCACTCCCTTTATCATTCTTCCTCCTGTCGCCTGCCTCTGGGTGACTTATCATCCCTACTGATTCCTTTAATCCTGACTACTCCTCCACATATGGTCCCCTCGTTTAATTCTTTACAATTTAAATCCTTGGAGGGTAACATCTGTTTCCTGCTGGGACTTTGACAGTTATGTATGTTATGTATCTCTTTGTTTTGTTTTAGTTTTGCCACATTTTAATGTTTGGATTTCGCTTTGTATCTTTCTATGATAGTTGTTCACAGTAAGGGGAAAAGCTCAAGTGTAATCTTATGATGTCATCTTCTAAATAAAAAAAAAACAACGATGTCCTCAGTGATTACTTTGAAAAACATATCTATTTAATCAAATATTTCTCTATGGCTTTTTTCAATCTGCCATTCAGAAGACTGAAGTTGAAACAAAAATAAACATATTAAAAATGATTTACTTTATTTTTTTTTAGAAGAAACAAACCAACAAAACTCCTTAACTTCCTTGCAACTTAGGATCCTGTAGAGAATGTTCTACCTTACTTTATCTGTTTTTTTGACACCCACTGATTCCCTCTACTCTGGTACAACCTGGTATCTGATAAGAGGACCCATGGAAATACTCTGAGCTTGGATAAAAAGAGAGATCGCACTTGGGTTTGCAACTTCAGACATTTTATGATGAGTTTCAGACTTAAAGCTGGACTGATCTTAGGCATCAGTGTCTGTAGTGAAGGAAATATTTCTGCATTTGATAGAAGACACTTTGATAGCCCTTCATCTCTTTGCTTTGAAGCAAGAAAAATGAAGTCCTTAAAGTAAAGGGACTATTTCTAAGGATCATTCCTATCTGTCAATCAGTATGAAGGACTAATGAACAACCACTAATTTTCACAAATTAATAAAGTGGGGCATACAAAACATCATGACTTTAAACCTGGGTGCAAATCCAACCTGAATAAGGAGGTTATAGAGAGAATGTGAGGTTATAGAGAGGTTACAGAGAGACTATAGAGAGGATGCTCAAACTACCACACAATTGTACTTATCTCACATGCTAATAAAGTAATGCTCAAAATTCTCCAAGCCAGGCTTCAGCAGTATGTGAACCGTGAANTCAGATATGGAGATGACACCACCCTTATGGCAGAAAGTGAAGAGGAACTGAAAAGCCTCTTCATGAAAATGAGAAGAGGAGAGTGAAAAAGTTGGCTTAAAGCTCAACATTCAGAAAACGAAGATCATGGCATCTGGTCCCATCGCTTCATGGGAAATAGACGGGGAAAGAATGTCAGACTTTATTTTTTTGGGCTCCAAAATCACTGCAGATGGTGACTCCAGCCATGAAATTAAAAATTTCATATATTAACCATGATAAAAAGCCCCTTGGGGACTTTAATTTTCAAGTCTGATAAATTAAATCTCCATCCTTCAAACAGAACAGTTTTAGTACTATTCTGTGATGTTCAGTTGCTTCAGTGGTATCTGATTCTTTGCAACCCTATGGACTATAGCCAGCCAGACTTCTCTGTACCTGGGATTTCCCATGCAAGAGTAGTGGAGTGGGTTGCCATGCCCTCCTCCAGGAGATCTTCCTGATCCCAGGATTAAAACCACATCTCCTGTGTCTCCTGCATTGCAAGGAGATTCTTTACCCACTGAACCATGTGAGACGCCGCTGGTAATACTATGAATAATAATAAAACTAACAGCAGCAAAAATAATTATTAAAAGTAATAACAACTTAATCCATTGCCCTTCTTGCCAAGAAATTTGTTGTAACCAATGTACTTGTTTCCTGATCTTGTGTAACTGAATTTCTACTTCTTCAGAGGCGCTACCCATATACAAAAGGTGATATTTGCTATTGCATAAATGGCTCCTTTTTCAGCAAGTAACCAAGGGCTATGCGATTGTCCAAAACTATTTTAGCCAGCGGGGCTTCCCAGGTGGCTCGATGGGTAAAGAATCTGCTTGAGATGAGATGATGCGGGTTCAAATTTTCTGCTCAGGAAGATCCCCTGAGGGTGGTACGGCAACCTACTNGTAACCAAGGGCTATGCGATTGTCCAAAACTATTTTAGCCAGCGGGGCTTCCCAGGTGGCTCGATGGGTAAAGAATCTGCTTGAGATGAGATGATGCGGGTTCAAATTTTCTGCTCAGGAAGATCCCCTGAGGGTGGTACGGCAACCTACTCCAGTATTCTTGCCTGGAGAATCCCATGAACAGAGGAGCCTAGTGGGCTACAGTCCATGGAGTTGCAAAGAATCATACATAACTGAAGTGACTGAGTTAATACACACACGCATGTATTTTAGCCATTGAGTCAAATGATTGTTGAACTGCTGTTGTTTTGGCTGTGGCGTCAGCTAGCTTTCTTAACTTTAGGGAAAGATTTCCAATTACGTGTTCTTGGCACTTACTCTGACCCAAAGGAGAAAGGCTCTATCAATGGAGTCAAACCCGGAGTCAAATCCAGTGTCAAGTATGTCTCTGGGTTGTTTTTGTCTGATTTTGTGGCTCAGGATTGGAAAAGTAAATTTTACTGGCCTCTGTTTACAGCCATGGAGGCCAGTAAAATTTTAAGGGTCTGTAGATCACACAGGGCTTCCCAGGTGGCGCCAGTGGTAAAGAACCCACCTGCCAATACAGGAGACAAAAGAGGCATGGACTTGATCCCTGAGTCAGAAAGATCCCCTGAAGAAGGTCATGGCACCCCACTCCAGTGTTCTTGTCTGGAGAATCCCATGGACAGAGGAACTTGGCAGGCTACAGTCCATGGGGTCACAGAGTCATACATGACTGAAGTGACTTAGTGTGTACACATACACGCAGATCACACAAGCAGTTTTATCCTGGTTGACTTCCCTTGTGTCCCTTTCTTTACGCGAAGCTGGAGATAGAGTTCCTCAAGGCTGAATATTAACCAGACAGATAAATGAACCAGAGAGTTTCTAATCATGAACAGATCAGTTTTTAACACTGCATCCAACAGTTTGAAAGAGTATTCCCTGCCCCCCAATCCTTCACTGCCCCACCACCCACCCTGCTAAGCAATGGCCTGAGAGACACAGGTGATGCCATCTTTCCAGGTCAATGCCAGAGTAAAGGAAAGAAAGGGAAGAATAAAGAGTTTTATGCTTAGCCAAAGTATGAAGTCTTGATCCAGGATCTTGGAAGGAAGTAGTCTACCTCAATATCAAATAGATCTATTCCTACTCAACTTTGGAGAGCTCTACCTTCTTACAACACCCGATGTCAGATGGAGCCTTTTTCAGCTATGGGATGTGTATGTAAGGTCCAAGTCCCTAAAGCCTGGTTACTATCTGAGTAGTGAGGAGGACCCAATATAGTCCCCTCTAAGGAGATTCAAGAGCAATCTTTGTTCTTAGTGATTGAAATGTTTAGAAATTTGTAGCTAGGTATTTGAGGAAACTAGAATAATTCAAGTAGACAATAGACCCTCAAGCACAATTAACAGGGTTAGAATCTAATACAGAGAAAGGTGTGATTATAGTTTCTCTTTTCAAAACTGCCCCCATTTTTATCAAAGGTAATGACAGCCAAATTAATTTATTTGCATTAAATGTATTTGTATAAGTCCAGCAAGAATAGTGATTGGCCATATAAGCTCTTTTAAGACTGCTTAAAGAACTTTTCATAAGGAATCTCAAATTGAGCTCTTAACAAGCTCTCAAGATGAGGAAGCCAAGTCCAAGTAGCTTTTTAAAGCTGCCTGATCATATCTGAGTCTGTGCATGTCTCTGTCATGTGTGATATTCCAGTTAAAGCATTGTTAACATAGGCAATGTTTCTAATTGCCCTGATACAAGAACAGATTTTTATTGAATTCATGTAAGTAAATAACTATACTGTTGTGAAAAGAATGCTCAAAATTTCCAAGGTTTGGAGGGATCAGGTAGAGGAATAAAAACAAATATTTTATCTTTGTCTAGAAAGAAACAAAGTGAAAGTCTCTCAGTCAGATTCTTTGTGACCCCATGGACGGTAACCCACCAGGCTCCTTTGTCCATGGACTTCTCCAAGCAGGGATACTGGAGTGGATTACCCTTCCCTTCTCCCAGAACTTTTCCGAATCCATGGATTGAACCTGGGTCTCTTGTATTGCAGGCAAATTTGTTATCAACTGAGCCATAAGGGAAGCTCTTTATCTTTGTCTACATAATGTATATTTTACCAAATTGCTGTAAGTTATAGATAGCGTAAAAGAAAAGTTTTCCTTAAATATTAAATAAGAAAAAATAAAGCATTAAGGAACCAGCATGCTTTCAAACAAAAAGTCATAAAAATTATAATCCTCCTCCTCAGTTAATTTAGTCCCATGTAATTAATACTTGTTCTGCTCAAATTCAGTTTTTCCATTAGTTCTGGAAGTTCTCAGTTCAGTTTTATGACCTGAAAGTTATCAAAAGCCTATTCTTGCCAAAAGTCCTTTTCTTAAATTTCCTTGACAATGAAGTACTTTTGCAGGAATATTTTTGTAAAAGCACCAAAATAAAACAATACCTGTCTATAAATGACAAAAGACTAAAAATGGCAATGGTTAAAGATCTGATGAGAGTTCATTATATTGCAAATGGCAAGGGAATTTGGTTATTTCTGTGATACACATTTACGATAGTAACTAGAAGTATGACTGAAAACATCACACCAGGACTTATCAGAATCTTAAGAATTTTTCTACAGTTTATAGAAGATCTATATTAATAATATTCACTCACTCACCAATGCTTTTTCATAGAAAAATTTCTTGGGATAGCATAAAACCTTTACTAACACAATCAAATATCTCTTATTTCTCTGTAAAAGTAGCAAAAAGTGGATAAACCTGTGTTCAATATTGAATTGAACACAGTGTTTAACCTGTTGGAAATTATTTAGATATTCAGTGAATTGAGCTTAAGATTTAACTTGGACTTAAAACATTAAACTACATTATTATGATAAAAGCCTCATGTTTAAAACATTCTCTTTCTACTTTTGTGTACTCTACAGCGTGCTTATCAGCAAAATTTAGTTTCCATTTGTTACCATTCAGTTGACCCAATTACCTGGCCCACCTCTCCCCATCTGGTACCCACTACTTTGTTCTCTTTATCTAGGCGTTTCTCATGGTTTCATTTGGTTTGTTCATTTATTTTGTATGTTTCTCTGCTTTTTATATTCCATGTAAGTGAAAGCAATGGTTTTTGTCTTTCTTTGTCTGACTTATTTTTCTTAGCCGTCTATATTGTTGCAAATGGCAAGATTCCATCCTTTTAATGGCTAAAGCCTGGTAGGCTGCAGTCCCTGGGGTTGCTGCGAATCGACATGACTGAGTGACTTCGCTTTCACTTCACTTTCATGCATTGGAGAAGGAAATGGCAACCCACTCCAGTATTCTTGCCTGGAGAATCCCAGGGACAGGGGAACCTGGTGGGATGCCATCTATGGGATCGCACAAAGTCAGACACGACTGAAATGGCTTAGCAGCAGCAGCAGCAGCAGTATAAGTAAGAAAGCCTTCCTAAGTGACCAATGCAAAGAAATAGAGGAAGACAATAGAATGGGAAAGACTAGAGATCTCTTCAAGAACATTGGATTTACCAAGGGAACATTTCATGCAAAGATAGGCACAATAAAGGTCAAAAATGGCAAGGACTTAACAGAAGCAGAAGAGATTAAGAAAAGGTGGCAAAAATACACAGAAGTGTACAAAAAAGCTCTTAATGACCCAGTTAACCACAATAATGTGGTCACTCACCTAGAGGCAGACATTCTGGAGTGTGAAGTCAAGTGGGCCTTAGCAAGAATTACTACGAATATAGCTGGTGGAGGTGATGGAATTCCAGTTGAGCTATTTCAAATCTTAAAAGATGATGCTGTTAAAATGCTGCACTCAACATGCCAGCAAGTTTAGAAAACTCAGGACTGGAAAAGATCAGTTTTCATTCCAATCTCAAAGAAAACCAATGCCAAAGAATGTTTAAATTAACATACAATTGTGCTCATTTACCCTGCCAGCAAGATTTTGCTCAAAATCCTTCAAAGTAGGCTTTAGCAGTATGTGAACCAATAAATTCCAGATGTACAATCTGGAAAAGCAGAGATTTAGAAGAGACAGGGAACCAGAGATCAGATTGTCCACATACACTAAATCATAGCAAAAGCAAAGGAATTACAAAAAAACCCCCACAAAAACCACACACACACACACACACACACACACACACACAAACCATCTACTTCTGCTTCATTGACTATGCTAAAGTCTTAGACTGTGTGGATCACAACAAACTGTGTAATATTCTTAAAGAGATGGGCATACCAGACCACCTTGCCTGCCTCCCGAGAAAACTTATGCAGGTCAAGAAGCAACAGTTAGAATTGGACATAAAACAATGGACTGATTCAAAATTGGGAAGGAGTACATCAAAGCTGTATATTGTCACCCTGCTTATTTAACTTACATGTAGAGTGCATGTGAAATCCTGGGCTAGATGAATCACAAGCTGGGGTCAAGATTGTCAGGAGAAATATCAACAACTTCAGATATGCAGATGATACCACTTTGATGGCAGAAAATGAGGAGGAACTAAAGAGCCTCTTGATGAAGGAGAAAGAGGAGAGTGAAAAAGTTGGTTTAAAATTCAACATTCAAAATTAAGATCATGGCATCTGGTCCTATCACTTAATGGCAAATAGATCAGGAAAATGTGCAACAGTGTCAGATTTCATTTTCTTGGGATCTAAAATCAATGCAGACGGTGACTACAACCACAAAATTAAAAGACACTTGCTTCTTGGAAAAATAGCTGTGTCAAACGTAGGCAGTGTTTTAAAAAACAGAGACGTCACTTTGCGACAAAGTTCCATTATAGTCAAAGCTATGATTTTTCCAGTAGTCGTGTACAGATGTGAGAGTTGGACCATAAAGAAGGCTGAACATCAAAGAATTTATGCTTTTCAACTGTGGTCCTGGAGAAGACTCTTGAGAGTCTCTTGGACTGCAAAGAGATCAAACCAGACAATCCTAAAGAAAATCAATCCTGAATATTCATTGGAAGGGCTGATGCTGAAGCTGAAGCTCCAGTACTTTGGCCACCTGATGCAAAGAACTGACTCACTGGAAAAGACCCTTATGCTTGGAAAAATTGAGAGCAAGAGGAGATTGGGGCAACAGAAGGATGAGATGGTTGAATGGCATCACTGACTCAGTGGACATGAGTTTGAGGAAACAGAGATAATGATGAACAGAGAAGCCTAATGCGCTGCAGTTCATGGAGTCACAAGGAGTCAGACACAACTTAGCAACTGAACAACAAGTATTCCATTGTATATATACTACATGATCTTCGTCTGTACATCTGTTAATGGTGACTAGGGCTTTCCCCCCTATTTTGGCTGTTGTAAATAATGCCATGATGAACGTAGGGGTCCATATATCTTTTTGAATTAATGTTTTTGTATTCTTCATATAAATACCTCAGAGTGGAATAAATAGGTCATATGGTCATTCTTTTTACTGACAATTTTTTGAGGACCCTCCATACTGTTTTCCATAGTGGCTCACCCAATTTATAATCCCACCAACAGTGTATGAGGGCTCCCTTTTTTTTTTTACCACATCCTCTCCAGCATTCATTATTTGTTGTCTTTCCAATATACCATTCTAACAAGTGTGAGTTTATATTCATAGTGGTTTTGATTTACATTTCCCTAATATTAGTGATACTGAATATCTTTTCATGTGCCTATTGGCCATCTGTATATCTTCTTTGGAAGAATGTCTACTCAGATTCTCTGCCATTTTTTTTTTTAATCAAGTTGACTTTTTTGTTTAATTGTATGAGTTTAAAGAAAGCATTTTGGATATTAGCCCAAAATTATTGAATATGCAGTTTGCAAACATCTTCACAAATTCAGTAGATGACTTTTTTGTTTTGATGACAGTTTCCATCACTGTGCAAAAACTTTTAAGTTTGGTGAGTCCCACTTTATTTTTCCTTTTGTTTCCCTTGGCTTTGTAGTCAGAGCTACAAAACATTGCAAAAATTGAAATCATAAGGTTACCTCCTATGGTTTCTTCTATAAGTTTTATTGTTTTAGATCTTTCATTCAAATCTTTAATCTATTTTTATTTAATTTTTGTGTATGGTGTAAGATAGTGGTCTAGTTTCATTATTCTGCATTTGGCTGTCCAGTTTCCCCAACACCTATTTGTTGGAGAGATTGTCCATTTCTCTTTGTATATCTTTGCTCCTTTGTTGTTGAATAATTGCCCATATACATGTGGGTTTATTTCTGGGCTCTCAGTTCTGTTCCATTGATCTATGTGTCCCATTTTGTACCAGGACCATAAGGTTTTGATTATTGTGACTATTAGTATACTTTGGAACTGGGAACTGTGATACCTGAAGCTTTGTCCTTCTTTCTCAAGATTGTTTTGGCTATTTAGGGGTTTTGGTGATTCCATAGAAATTTTGGAATCATTTATTTTAGTTCTGTGAAATATGCCTTCAGCATCAATAGGGACAGATATTGCATTGGGTCTGTACATTGCTTTAGGTAATGTGGACTTTTTTTTTAAAGTAGGGTTCGTTTAATAAATAGTTTATTTATTTATTTATAGCTGTGCTGGGTATTGACTGTTGCATGGGCTTTTCTCTAGTTTCAGCACATGGGAGTTACTCTCTAGTTGCAGGGTGTGGACTTATTGTGGTGGCTTCTCTTGTAGTGGAGCATGGGCTCTAGGATGTGCAGGCTTCCGTAGTTAGAGCAAGTGGCCTCAGCATTTGCAAAGCAGAGGCTCTGGAGCACAGACTCAATAGTTGTGGTGCATGGGCTTCGTTGCCATCCAGCATGTGGGGTCTTCCTGACCCAGGGATTGAACTTGTGTCTCCTGCATTGGCAGATGGAGTATTTACTGTTGAGCCACTAGGGAAACCCCAGAATGGATATTTTAAACAATATCAATTCTTTCAATCCATAAGCATGGAGTATCTTTCCATTTTTTTGTGTACCTTCTTCAATTTCTCAGGTGGGTACTGCAACGGTTCTAGGGATTGTTTAGTCCTTAGGGATTTGTCTCCTTTGGGTCTTACTTCAGACTCAAAACATTAAAGTAATGTTAATCTTTAAAACAAAAAGGTAAGTGATTTAACTAGGAAAGTTGAGTTTATTCAGAAAGTACAGAGAAATTGCAAATTGGGCCATGCAAACTATGGCAAAGCATAAGCAAGTCCACAGAACAAAGGAAGGACACATTCTTTTATAGAGGAAAGGAGGAAGTCGAGAGGAACTGTTTTGAATGAAAGTTCACTGGAGGAGACCAAGAGTTTGGGGTTGTGGTTACTTATTGACTGAGTTCTGTCAACTTATTATTGACTGGGTTTTTGGTGGGCAAGGAAAAAAATCTTCTTCTTGCTGGAATATGTAAAGTGAGCTGCAATGGATGGTACATATGTGAGAGATCCCTCTTCAAGGCTTCCTGGCTTTATTTTAAATGAAATTTTAAATCTTAGTCTGGTAAGGTATTTAATACAGAAGATATTTTTCAGTGATGCATTTAAGAAAGGAAGAATTCTCTTCTGTAAATTTGTGAATGTGATCAGTTCAATTATTTGAGTGAGACTTCTCCAACTTTAAGTTGTTCCTCAACTTTATTTTGTGTAAATGTAGCACATTAAGAGATATTTCTAACCTAAGACACAAAAGACCTTGAATAGCCAAGAGCAATCTTGAGAAATAAAATTGGAGCTGGAGGAATCAGGATTCCTGGCTTTAAACTATACTACAAAGCTACATTCATCAAAGTAGTATGTTACTGGCATAAAAATAGAAATACAGATCTTTGGAAGAGGATAGAAAACTCAGAAATAAACCCATGCACTGATGGCCAATTAACTTGTGGCAGAGGAGGCATGACTATACAGCATTGGAAAGACCATCTCTTCAACACATGGTGCTAGGAAAACCGAACAGCTACATGTAAAAAAATGAAATTAAATCATTCTTCAAGACCATACACAAAAATAAACTCAAAATGACCTGAATGTGAGTCCAGACACTATAAAAACTCCTAGAGGACAACACAGGCAGAACACCTTCTGACATAAATTGCAGCAATACCTTTTTGAACTGTCTCCCAGAATAATGGAAACAAAAACAAATGGAACCTACTTAAATTCAAAAGCTTTCTCACAGCAAAAGAAACAATAAGCAAAATGAAAAGACAACTCATAGATTGGGAGAAAATATTTGTAGTTGATGTGACTGACAAGGGTTTAATCTCCAAAATTTACAAACAGTTCACAATGCTTAACAGCATTGAAACAAACAACCCACTCAAAAAATGGTCAGAAGACCTAAATAAACATTTCTCCAAAGAAGACATACAGATGGCCAAGAGGCACATGAAAAGATGTTCAGCATTGCTAATGATTAGAGAAATACAAATCAAAACTACAATGAGATACCACCTCACATCTACCAGAATGGCTAGTATCAAAAAATTAACAAACAATAAATGCTGGAGAAGGTGTGGAGAGAAGGGAACCCACCAATACTGTTGATGGGAATGTAAATTGGTATGGTCCCTATGGAGAACAGTATGGAAGTTCTTTTAAAAACTAAAAATAGAGCTACCATATGACCCTGAAATCCCACTCCTGGGCAGGTATCTGGAGAAAAGTATCATTCTAAAGGATACATGTACCCCAATCTTTATTGTACCACTGTTTACAATAACAAAGATATGGTAGCAACCTAAATGTCCATCAACAGATGAATGGATAAAGAAGATGTGTTGCATGTATATAATGGAATGTTATGCAGCCAATAAAAAGAGTGAAATAATGCCATTTGTAGCAACATGGATAGACCTAGAGAGTATCACAATGAGTGAAGTAAGTCAGACAGAGAAGGAGAAATATCATGACAACTCTTATATGTGGAATCTAAAAGAAGTGATAGAAATCAACTTACAAAGCAGAAAGAGATTCTCAGACTTAGAGAATGAACTTGTTGCTATAGGGGAGGACGGGGGGAAGAGATAGTTGGAAAGTTTAGGATGAACATGTACACACTGCTATGTTTACAATGGATAGCCAACAAGGACCTACTGTATAGCACATAAAACTCTGCTCAATGTTGTGTGATGACCTGGACTGGAGGGGGAGTTTGGGGGAGAACTGATACATGTGTATGTGTGACTGTCTCTTAGCTGTTCACCTGAAATGGTCACAACATTGTTTGTAATTTTCTATACCCCAACACAAAATAGAAAGTTTAAAAAAAGAGAAAATTGTAAACTGAAAAAAGAGAGAGATTTCCAGCCTATGTGAACAAAACGTCTCACTTGAGCTGTGTTAAATGAGAATTTGCAAACTTGCAACCTACTTTAGCTTTAAACAAAACTGAAATGTGTTTTGTGCATTTCATCGAAGAATATTAATTTGCACTTTTATTTCGCCAAGACTAGAAAAAATGCATACTGTGTATCTTCTCATCCGAATAGGAAAATTTTCCTCAGGAAAGTTTTGGTTTGCTTTGTTATCAAGGCATCATTTTAAAGTGATCATGGATATTTGTCATCTAAAGCTTGAGACTAGCTTTAGATCAGGAGAATGTAGTCATATGTGTGCTAGAAACTGCTTGTACCAGTTCCTGAGAGCTAGATATGCCCAGGTCTTCCCAACTTTGTATCTAGTGACATTGCATAGACAGCATGAAATTTGGCAAAGGTGGGAATAGGTACACTCTGGAAATCAGTGAATGCTGTAAATCAGAACTTTCCTCATCCCTTTACCACTCAGTTTATCAGACCATTACTGATAAAATCAGCTAAAAGGCATACAATATACTGTGACAGTCACCTTCAGCTTATTTCCTCCAACCTGCATCTTACAGAGCTTCCTACGCATAATAACCATAATTTTGACAGAAAAGGGAATTAAGACTTCCTTTAAAACATTGTTGCTTTACAGGCGAGAGAATGGATGTTTAGAAAGGTTAGTCAGTTTACTCAGCATCACACAATTGGTTTCAAGGTTAGGGCTAGAATCATCCTTATGACTCTGTTTGGTGCATGCGTATGTGTGTGCTCAGTAATGTCTGACACTGGGTGATCCCATTAACTGTAGACCGCCAGGCCCCTTTTCCAGGCAAGAATACTGGAGTGGGTTGCCGTTTCTTATTCCAGGGCGTCTTCCCGACCTAGGGATCAAACCCACATCTCTTGCATCTCCTGATTGGTAGATGTGCCAATCCACTGTTCCACCTGGAACGCCCTAACTACTTGGCAGGAAAACAATGTTCTAATCATTCAGATTTGCAAGGTACCCCTAAAGTTGTATGAACTTGACTGTAGGATTCCAACCTAAGTTTTAAATATATTTGGCTCCAAAAATCTATATTCAAGCTGTGGAGAATTGTCAACAAGCTGTTGAGATTTTTTGTTTGTTTGTTTCATTGGCAATTTTAAGTCTTTTGAGACCTGAAGAGCTCCAAGTTAATTTTTTTATCAGTAGTTGTGTACACATACAGACTCAAATGTTCCTAAATGCTCCCTAAATGTCTCTTCAACTTCTTTGTTTTTTAAACTTACATGATTTATTGAATCTAATGATAAAAGAGAGTAATGAAGTTGATCTGATCATTGAACATCTTAATGTTTAAATGAATTATTTAAAAGATATAAAATATCTAAGACCAGAAAGACACATTTGTAAGTATATATAAAAATAAAGACATAATATAAACAAAGTACTCTCAGAATCTTGGACTCAGTATTAAAAATAATTTTGATAAAAACATCAGTTCAGTTCAGTTCAGTCACTCAGTCATGTCCGACTCTTTGCGACCCTATGAATCACAGCACGCCAGGCCTCCCTGTCCATCACCAACTCCCTGAGTTTCACTCAAACTCACATCCATTGAGTCGGTGATGCCATCAAGCCATCTCACCCACTGTTGTCCCCTTCTCTTCCTGCTCCCAATCCCTCCCAGCATCAGAGTCTTTTCCAATGAGTCAGCTCTTTGCATGAGGTGGCCAAAGTACTGGAGCTTCAGCTTTAGCGTCATTCCTTCCAAAGAATACCCAGGGTTGATCTCCTTCAGAATGGACTGGTTGGATCTCCTTGCAGTCCAAGGGACTCTCAAGAGTCTTCTCCAACACCACAGTTAAAAAACATCAATTCTTCGGCACTCAGCTTTCTTCACAGTCCAACTCTCATATCCATACATGACCACATCAGTACAACTTAATTAGTGATTTGCAATTTGGTAATTATTGGATTTAATTGAGTGTCAGGACAGTCTATAACTTAATGTAGCAACATTGTTAGCACACTTCAATGTTTCTGAGTGTTTTGCAGATTATGGAGACTCCTTTCAGCTTGCTATGAGAATGTTAATTTTCATAACAGGGATATAGAAAGCATAGCATTGGTTGGGAGAAGGCGTCCTGAAGAGAGTTTATTCTTATCTCTGGATGAATTTGGGAAGCCGGTGTCTCCTACCCTTCCACAGTGAAGTTGGTGTCTCCTACCCTTCCACAGTGAAGTTTTGAGATGCAAATGATTCTAAGTATCTATCAGGAAAAACATTCACATTGTTCGCTGGCTTTACAAAGAAATCTATGAATTCCCTGAAGGTAAAGGTAAAGGTAAAGGAAAAGTAAATTAATTTTCATATGGTATCTTTTATGTGCATCTTTGTACCAGGCATTTAAATATCTGGTTGCATTTATTTAGTCTTCACAGTTTGAAAAAATACTTTTAATATTACCTGCCCCTGATCTGTCTGACTTACCTTTGTGATCTGCTCCGGCAAGTTCTTAACTTCTTAAGCCTCAGAGTTATTGCTAGTGGATTCTATCGTTAATTGAGTAAGTCAATGTATGAAACAGTAGATGTTAATTTTATTTATTTTGCAAATCCTTATTGTTTGCTTCCTTAGATTTATCATTATTTACCCACAATGTTCTATAGAATATGGACATCTTCTATTGGAAGCTTTCTTGGGCAAAAACTTACAATCAAAGAAAGAAGAGAAGCATTTATATGAAGATAAAATATTATGTAAAATTTTGCAACTGGCCTATGAAATGAACATGTAGAATTCTATGTGTAAAAGGCCAGTTTTCCCTTTGAGTGTTCAGATTTTGAGTTTCTTTTTTTGTGTGTGTGTGGGTGAAACATGTGGCTATAGTTTTCGAACATTCATTTGAAGGCTTTTGTCTGGACACAAAAATCAGTAAAAACATACATTGTAGTTTGACTTGAAGCTTTCATCAAGTGAGCTGAGGAGAAGGCAGGTGGTTACAATGAAGCAAGACAAGCCTTCGATTGCTGCAGGCATGACTCACTATGAAATGCAAGTGAGCAATGTATGAAAGCAGCAGAGAATTGAAAGGAGGGAATAATTTCATATTTCAACACAAAAGATTGCCTGGGATTTTTCCTGTTCAAAAGGTGAAATATGACCTTCTGTCCTGGCTCATAAACAAATCTATTCAACATTTTTCAGCATGCCTGCTCTTTCCTACATTGTTGAAAATATATCCCACAGACTCCAGAGAACACAGCAAGCTTAAGCCTGACAAATACTGTAATCCCTCCCCATCCATTTGAGAAGAACCCTGAGATCCCAAAGTTCTACTCTTGCTACTGAAGCAGTTTTCAAAATCCTAATGAAAACTGGATTTTTTTAACAAGAAAAATAGAAGTTGAACTTATGAAGTTGAGATATGGTCACAGAAGTGGGTTTTCATGCTCTAAATATGCCTGAGAAACTGTGAGGCAGAGAGTAGGAATATAACACCTGTGGTGAATTGAGTTATATTTTAGAATGTCAAGTCATTGAATTCTTTTTGTGCTTAAAACCATTTATAATGAATAAGTTAGGTGATTAGGGAAATACGCTTTCTTAATGATCTTCATAATCTTATTGACCTTTGGAGATTTATGGGTGCATCACCTCTGTTCTTCTCAAGTGCTCAGTGGTAAAGAAATTTTCCGTTAATGCAGGAGAATCAGGAGACGCAGGTTCTATCCCTGGGTTGGAAAGATCTCCTGGAGTCAAGAAATGGCAACCCATTCCAGTATTCTTGCCTGGAAAATTCTATGAACAGAGGAGCCTAATAGGCTAGTCCATGGAGTTGCAAAGAGTCAGACAAGACTGAGTGACTCAGAATGCACATTTGTTCTGTAGAAATTCTTGTGTGATATGGCATAGGATAGTGTTTCAAGGCAAGGGCTTTGGAGCTAGAAAACCTGGGCTCACATGTGGATTTATCACGTAGTTGTGACACTTTGGGAAAAGTTGGTAATTTGTAATTTGCTTGTGTCCTGATTTCTTTATGGATAAATCTTAACAGCAACTGCCTTTGTAAGGTTATTCGCCAGGATTGCATGAAGTAATGTTTTTAAAGTTCCCAGCACAGGCCATTGCATCTAGGAAACACTTTGCATGTTAGTTCTTGTTACAAAGCGGTTCTGTTAGTTACAGGAAGAAACCACTACTGAGACATGTCCTGGCATCCTGGTTCTGCCAGATGCTGTCCAAATTGTCAAGGCAATTAACCTCTTTGGGTTTAGAATTCTCATCTGGCATATGAAAGGATTTACTGGATATAGCTTATATGACCAATATGATTGTAGGGTGATAATCATTAATATTTATTGGTTACTATTATAAGCAATCCACATACACCAATTTATTTAATTTTTGTAACAACCCTATGAGATGAGGATTATTTTTTAATGCCTATTTTATAAATGAAGAAATTAAAATGTAGAGAAATTAGGTAATTTAGCACATAGCTAGTAAGTGGCAGAGCTGGAATTAAGTGATTTAAAAAGTAGAATATATAATATGACCCCATTTTGGGGAAAAGAAGCATACATATCTATAGTTGCATTTTACATATCTAAACTGTTATATGTATACACACAAATACACACACACATGCACACAGTGTCCACAAGAAAATTTAACAAGCTTCACTTAATATAAATATTTTATTGAGTGAGAAACATATTCCTGTGAACAAGAAGACTTTAAACCTGAAAGTGGTATGAAGCTCAGAGGCCATGATATTATAGGATGGCTTAATAAAGAGAATAGAGAACAGAGATCATTGGAACAGGCCTTGGAAACAGAGATCCTTGTCTTCTTTGAGGTTGCACCCAAGAACTGCATTTTGGACTCTTTTGTTGACTATGAGGGCTACTTCTTCTAAGGGATTCTTGCCCACAGTAGTAGATATAATGGTCATCTGAATTAAATTCACCCATTCCAGTCCCTTTTAGTTCACTGATTCCTAAAATGTTGATGTTCACTCTTGCCATCTCCTGTTTGACCACTTCCTATTTACCTTGATTCATGGACCTAACATTCCAAGTTCCCATGCAATGTTGTTCTTTACAGCATCAGACTCTACTTCCATCACCAGTCACATCCACAACTGGGTGTTGTTTTTGCTTTGACTCAGCCTCTTCATTCTTTCTGGAGCTATTTTTCCACTCTTTTCCAGCATATTGGGCACCTACTGACCTAGAGAGATCATCTTTCAGTGTCCTATCTTTTTGCCTTTTCATACTGTTCATGGGGTTCTCAAGACAAGAAAACTGAAGTGGTTTGCCATTCCCTTCTNTTCATTCTTTCTGGAGCTATTTTTCCACTCTTTTCCAGCATATTGGGCACCTACTGACCTAGAGAGATCATCTTTCAGTGTCCTATCTTTTTGCCTTTTCATACTGTTCATGGGGTTCTCAAGACAAGAAAACTGAAGTGGTTTGCCATTCCCTTCTCCAGTGGACCATGTTTTGCTGGAACTCACCAGCGTGACCCATCCGTCTTGGGTGGCTCTATCTACACGGCATGGCTCATAGTTTCACTGAATTAGACAAGTCTGTGATCCTTGTGCTCAGTTTGGTTAGTTTTTTGTGATTGTGGTTTTCATTCTGTCTGTCCTCTGATGGATGAGGATAAGAGGCTTGTGAAAGCTTCCTGGTGGGAGGAACTGGCTGTAGGGGAATCTGGATGTTGCTCTGATGGGCAGGGCCATGCTCAGTAAATCTTTAATCCAGTTTTCTACTGATGGGTAGGGCTGTGTTCTCTCCCTGTAGTTTGATCTGAGGCCAAATTATGGTAGGGGTAAAGGCAGTAATGGCAACCGCCATCAAAAGGACTTACACTAGCATGCCATTGCTCCTGGGACTGTGGCATTCCATGCCTGTGACTCCTCGGCAGGCCACTGTCAACCCATGACTTTGCTGGAGACCCCTGGACACTCATAGGCAATCTGGCTCAGTCTCTTGTGGGGTCCCTGCTCCTTTCTCCTGGGTCCTGGTGCATACAAGGTGCCCTCCAACAGTCTTGTTTCCCCAGTCCTGTGGAAGTTCTGTAATCAAATCTCACTGACTTTCAAATTCCCTGGGGCTTCTCAGTTCCTTTGCTGGATCCTCAGGTTGGGAAATCTGTTGTGGGCCCTAGAACTTTTGCAACAGTGTGAAAATTTCTTTGGTATAATTGTTCTCCAGTTTGTGGGTCATCTGTTCAGTGGCTCTATGGTGGGGGCTAATGGTGACCTTCTCCAAGAGGATTTATGCCACACACAGCTCCTCCGAGGTCTGCTATAGCCAGAGCTCCTGACCCCTGTGGCAGGCCACTGCTGACCCATGCCTCCTCAGGAGATGCTGAAACACTCAAAGTCATGTCTGACTCAGTCTTCTGTGGGGTCCCTGGGTCCTGGTGCATACAAGGTTTTGTTTGAGCCCTCCAAGAGTCTTGAAGAGTATGGGGTTTGACTCTAAATGTGATTTTGTCCCTCCTATCATCTTCTTGGTGCTTCTTCTTTTCTTTGCCCTTGGACCTGGGGTATCTGTTTTTGGTGGGATCCAACATTCTCCTGTCCATGGCTGTTCAGCAACTAGTTGTGGTTTAGGAGTTCTCACAAGAGACCTGATGCAAAGAGCCAGCTCATTAGAAAAGACCCTGATGCTGGGAAAGATTGAAGGCAGGAGGAGAAGGGGATGACAGAGGACAAGATGANGATCCAACATTCTCCTGTCCATGGCTGTTCAGCAACTAGTTGTGGTTTAGGAGTTCTCACAAGAGACCTGATGCAAAGAGCCAGCTCATTAGAAAAGACCCTGATGCTGGGAAAGATTGAAGGCAGGAGGAGAAGGGGATGACAGAGGACAAGATGATTGCATGGCATCACTGACTCAATGAGCATGAGTTTGAGTAAGCTCTGGGAGTTGGTGAGGGACAGGGAAGCCTGGTGTGTTGCAGTCCATGGGGTCATGAAGAGTCGGACATGACTGAGTGACTGAACAGATAAAGAGAATGATGAAGTTGTTTCCCTTTTACAATGATTTATTATTTCAATGGAGGTTTCAAGATAGGGAATTGGTTATAAGAGATTATTTTACATCATGTTAGGAAGACAACTTAGGTTTTATTTATGACTATCAGGGGCATTGATAAGGAATAACCTAAGTTAAATTTTACTTACAGTCATGGACTAAGCAAGAATAAATTTTGTTTGTGTGGCTTAACTCGTTTTGTCTTCTCAGGGGTTTTCAAGCTCGTTCTCCATTTTAACAATTCGCTCCTTTGGTCATTCTCTCAGTGAGCTGTTACTGTTGAATACGGCTGTTCAGGTAGTTGCTAGGACGGAGGGTCGTATAGTCACTATTACCAAGGGGTGTTCTCCAGATTGTCAAAATGTTAAAAGGAAATATATCCAGCAGGTGAAATCCAGGGCAACCTTACGTTTTCTCATTTTGCTTGATCATGTTTCTAACCCTTGTAATATTATAAATATATTATTTGAATAATGAATACATTTTATGCATTAATAAATATATGGGCTGGACCAGAGGAAATTTCAGATCCTACCTTTCAATAATGTTCTGTGATTCTTCATACTAACTAAATACAGCAGGAAGGAGATTTTGTGTAGTGAAGTGGACAGTGCCTTCCCCACCGTCTGTCTCTGAGAAATTTCAGGGACACACATATGTGGGGGGTACCACCATTGCCTGTGCCGCCAGCAGCAGGGGAACAGCTGATACATATGGAAGCTCTGCTGCTCCACTGTGACCTGTGCAACCCAAGGCTCACTCTGTCTCCATTGTATTGGCTTCCAAAGCCGCAGTGCAGTGACAGAAAGGCCTAAGGGATGCAGTTTCGTGTGTTTGGGACCATCATTATTCAGTGGCACACAATTTCTTTCCATGTGAATAGCAAGATATGATTATATTTAGATAATTTGAATGTTTCTATTAAAATGATTGCTAATTAAAGTACTCAAGAAGATGGGGAGAGAGGAAACAGAGATTAACTGCTGGAATCTGGTGCTATTAGAGTTAATGTTTGAGATGTTGTCACTCTGAAACCCCCAACAGACAAGTCAAGATTGTGTGTAGGGCTCGGCAAACAAGAATACCAAATCTGTTCTCAAAATAATTGTTTATGTGATATTTTAAAAAAATCAAAGTGTGGAAAAAATCAGAAACTTGTTGTAATCTCTAAGATTTACTTTATAGTTTAGTATTAGTCTTGGTTTAAATGCATATGGGGTAATGTTCTCTTTATAGTATTTAGGGTTTCTAGAGGTCTTAAAGGAGCCCTTAGCATCATTACACAAGTGATTAAAATGAATGTTGGAAACAGAGAATACAGAATAGTGGCTGGATGAGCAGAAAATGGGGTGTGGCATATAAGTTGATGGCTGAGATGTTTACTTAAGTAAAAATCACTGATTATTGATCACTGTATATAGCTCTTTACCAAAAGTCCCTTTACCTTTTCTTATAGGCCCCACTCCTTGTTTCTGGAATGGGAAAAATAAATGTAGCTGAAAGTAAGATTTTTGTATCTATAACTAAAGAAACCTTGAAGTTTTTCTCCTTCAGAACTGAGTGAAGAGGGAAGACATTTCTCATCTGGATTAAAGTTAATTTACTATTCAATTATCATTTTAAGTGCTCCTATGACTCCCTTCTTTTCCATCAGAGGGTAATCTAACCTAGAAGAGGCAAAGGGGGTTGTCTCAGATGGTTTTAGAGAAAAAAGTATGCATCCTAATTGTATACTTGAAACACAAAGCATTCCTCTTTATTAGCTAAATGCATTAATTTTAAATTTGGGTATGCAAAAATTAAATTTTTTCCCATCTGAATGATGGTTGGTCTTTGCATTTTATGTATCATCTGCCCCAGTCCTTTAACAAAAGAAGCACGAGATATCTATTTCTTTTTTAGAAGAAAAAGAAGATCTAAGAGTCAAGAGACCTTTTGAAGCAGGATTCTAAGGAAGAAAAGAATGCTTAGGTTAGAAGGAAAGGAGTTGGACTCAGTTTCCCTCTTTCCTTCCTCTTGCCTAATATGTAGGAAGCCAAAAATCAAGGAGCAAGTCACAGCAGTAAATTGCCATTTTAAAAGACAAAAGGAGAATGTGCTAGGAGAAACAGACTTGATCTAGAAGATCTGGATTATGAAAAAAGCCGGTGAAACACTCAACAAATGTGTAAGGGTTAGTAAATAATGACAGAAATGGAATCAGTTAACGTTGTTTTAACCTGTGCCTTGATGAATGACTTGAATACATTTTGGAAGAAGACACCCTGCTGAGTGCTCCCCTGTGTGCTCCCAGGCTCCTGAGCTCCACTTATTTTCACTCCTTGGAACAGCAGCTGCGTCAGCGTCAGGAAGCATGAGAGTCTTGCTCGCTGGAGAGTGTCCTCTAGTCGCTGCATCCTAACCCACCAGGATTTAGAAAGAATAAATTAAAAACTGCTTTAGAGGGAGATTTAAAGAATTGACAGAGCAAAGCCAGTTAAGGTAAATGGACTTTCTCTGTCAATAATGCTGGTGATTGTTTGTTTATTTCATAAAGGAACTAAGCCCGAGTGAGGCAGTATCAAGGCCCCAGATCTCGGTGTTGTAGATAAGAGTGTTGAGGTCTCAGTCCTTGACTGTTAGCAAATCTCTGACACTCCCCTGGTAAAAACACAGCCTCTGAAAATTTTGAAAAAATATCAACAAATAACTCATTCACTCAACAAGTATTTGTGAGTGCTTTCTCCATGCCAAGTAAACCAGTTTTTCTCTAATAAAAGATAAGGAAAAATAAGTGAGATTAATTTGTCTCCAAATATGGGGGGTTGTGCATTGTTCCTTCTCTCTAATTTTGAGAAACATCTCTGACTGGACTTTTTAAAATGTGTCCAATTGATGCCTTCCTGATTAAAGTATAAACAGAGGACAATTTTTCTCAATTTCTTGACTGTGACATAACACAGAAATCTCTAAGCCTCAAGTTTTTTCAAGTATATGTTGTTTATTGTGAATATATTTGTGATTTTCTTCTAAGAAACTGAAAAATTAAGTGAATAAGTAAGTACCAGAAATGGGATGCCCTGCAGTTGGTTCACAAAGTAAGATTAATGACACCATGTCGTTGGTGATGACAAGGCCATGTGGAGCAGTCACGGGAGATTAGGTTGTAACCATCTGTTTTCCATGTGATGTCTTAATAAACACCGCCACCTACACTGAGGTGTTATTACAGTCAGCCTCCTGAGTATTTGTAGATCAGGGCACTTGGGCACAAGGAAGGAATTGTTGCATACCACATGGAACCTTTGTGGCCTGTATTAAAACAGTAACCCCATTTTAAGGTTTTTATTTTTGCTTTTAATTGCAAAGAACATTTGGTGAAGGGACACTAGGAATGGAAAGTTAGGATGAAAAGATAGCTTAGAAAGAAGTAAAACAGAATTCAGAAAAAATAAGGCAGAAAAAATATCTCCATATTTGACAAAGAATTGAATAGAGAAAATCCTGGTTATGTATTATACTTAACATGAATGCTATAATAAAAATAATAAGGAGCGTCTATGAGTATTTTCTAGTTAAAACTGTCTACTTATGACAAGCAATATATATATATTAGTATTATCATATCATGTATTTATTCAATAAATATTCATGATATTTATGGGAACTTACCATATGCCAGGTAAACCAGTTTTTTCCTAGTAAAAGATATCTTATTTCCTCTAAAAAACAAGTCATATATATATACACACACACACACACACACACCTGTGCATATATATATACATATGTATATATGTATATAATTCTCAGCTCTTCATTCATATCATATAATTTTATTTGTTTTCATTGCTATTAATTTTATTATTTTTTAAATTGAAGTATAATTGATTTCTGTTTCGGGGTATAGCAAAATGACTCAGTTTTGTAGATACACACACACACACACACACACACACACACACACACACACAAATATATATGTCCTCTTCAGATTCTTTTCCATTATAGGTTATTATAAGATATTGGATATAATTTCCTGTGCTATACAGTAGATCCTTATTTTCTTCAATCTATTTTACTTGTAATAGTGTGTATCTGTTGATCTCAAATTCCTAATTTATGCCTCCCCTCATTTCTCCTTTGGTAACCACAAATTTGTTTTCTGTATCTATGAGTCTATTTCTGTTTTGCAAATACATTAATATGTATCTTTTTTTAGATTCCATGTAAAAGTGATATCATATGATATTCGTCTTTCTCTGACTTGACTTAGCACTACAGCGTCTAGGTCCATTCCTGTTACTGCAATGATGTTTCCTTAAATACAGAGAACATTATGACAGCTTTGCTTTAGCTGCAGATTAGAAGGGAAAAGCTCAGGGACAAGAAAAGGAAAGGAGCTTACTAGGGGGAGAGTAGTAAGTGAGAGCAATAAACTGACAAAAGGAAGAGAAAAACAATTTAAAAAGTCACAATAAAGAAAAAGAGGTCAATCTTGACCCATTTAGTTGAGGGGTAATGATCTTACATACTTCAAGGGTAGTAGTAATTTTTCAGTGCCCATATTATAACTGCAGCTTTTAACAATGACTTTTAAGTACCAGAGATATTATTATCTTTGTTTAGTAAGACAGGAAATGTTTAATAATTTTAGCAACATTTCCCGCTAAAATTGTGAAGAAAAATTAAAAGCTTGACTCAACTATTTGTGAAATTTTCTTTTTGAGAAAAATGTTATCTTTGTGCAAGATGAGTGATTTTTTTTATTATATGATAATTAACTATTGAAACAAACTCAAAAACTATTCTTTTGTAGCCTGTCATTCTTCCAGATTAAATGACTTTTAGATACCATAAATTCAGATTTGATTTTGCTAGCACACAAAGGGCAGGTCTCTTTTTGGAGCTTATTTTAGGAAAATTCTGTGCTTGTTAGTTCCTTGTGAGGACAAAAAATACTGCCTGTCATCCAGTAAATAAAGATTGTTACCTGCCATCAAGCCATCAGCCACTGCAGCTGCCCCTAGGGGGAATTCAGGATTGAGAAAAACAAGATACTGGCCCTGGATAGTTAAGACGCATATCAAAGGAATACGTTCGATGAGCCCAGACTCTTGCATTTTCCCATACAGAGAAAAGCCTCAAATTATTAACTTGAGATGTCAGGTTTTGTGTGTGTGTGTGAGATAAGCAGTAATCTTTTGATATTTGACTACTTTTTTTTTTTCTTTCAAAAGCATCTATATATTTTGGCTCCTTCCTTACCCCTTTAAAACAGTTTCTTAGAGCTATCTGAGAGAATCTCTCAAGCTATAGTCCTCAGTAAAGTGAAAGTGAAGTCGCTCAGTCATGTCCGACTGTGCAACCCCGTGGACTGGAGCCCACCAGGCTCCCCCGTCCATGGGATTCTCCAGGCAAGAGTACTGGAGTAGGGTGCCACTTCCTTTTCCAGGGGAGTCCTCAGTAAGGTCCCCAATAAAAACATAACTAGCACTTTTAGATTGTGCGTTTTTATTTTTCCTCCAGTCAACCCTGGATTTTGAGATGTTGCAGTTTCATGCATGTGGCCAATAACATTTATCTCTTTCTGTTCTAAAAGTCCATTTCAAATGGGGAGTGCAGGGTAAGGCCAGTGAGAAGCAGAAATTTTGCTATATCATTTCCAGTGTTTATGTGTGTGTGTGCTTAGTCACTTAGTCGTGTCTGACTCTTTGTGACCCCATAGACCTGTAGCCCGCCAGGTTCCTCTGTCCATGGGGATTCTCCAAGCAAGAATAAGATTGGGTTGCCATTTCGTCTTCCAGGGGACCTTCCCAACCTAGGGACTGAACCCAGGTCTTCTGCATTGCAGGCAGATTCTTTAGTCTGAGCCACCAGGGAAGCCCACTGATGTTTATAGACATCCTGTATTCCTTGTAAGCCACCTTGCTCTCAGCAACTGCATGTTTTCGCATCTCCCTGTCATTTTTCTACTCAATTTAATATCTTTTGATCTCTGTGCTAATTTGATACAGTGCTCTTACAATGCTTCAAATTCAGTGTTTTAAAGGACACACGAAAGTAACTCATGTCCCAATAAGAAAATGCTAAATTCTTTGCTGCCTCTCTGGGCCTTGTGTTCTACATTTCTTTATGGGCAAGAAAACAGAGCCTAAAGCACAAAGCTCATTTAGGAGACTGAGAATGAAGCGTCTTTCTTGATTAACAGTTGACTAATTATGAGTTACTGTTATGCCTGGAGGGAAACAGCCACTGCTTTAGCTTTTATAAACTCTGAAATGTATAAGTACCTTTTTGAAAAACCTCATCCAAATTCCAATGAAATCTCCTCCTGTATTAGTCACTGCCCAGATTTTTCAAGTGGGAAAAGGCGAAAGCAAACCATCTGGAAAAAAAATTCAGTGAGTGCCCTGAGGCTTTGAGATAAACTGGAAATAGATCCACACCCCGCTATCCTTGTGCAACACAAAGACCCTGATGCTGGGAAAGATCGAAAGCAGGAGAAGGGGACGACAAAGAATGAGATGGTTGGATGGCACCATCGATTCCATGGACATGAGTTTGTGTGGACTCCGGGAGTTGGTGATGGACAGGGAAACCTGGCCTGCTGCAGTCCAGGGGATTGCAAAGAGTTGTACACAACTGAGCAACTGAACTGAACTAAACTGATCCTTATGCATGATACACAGAGGAAAAGTAGAACAATTAAAATATTTTGAGCCCTTTTCTGTTGAAAATTCATCTTGTATTCTAAGTTCATAAGGCACAATTAATACTAGGAAATTCTGTGTGTGTGTTTTCTTTTCCCATGTAGTTTCTTGAAGGACTCTGGAAGTAAACTAGCTTCCTTTGCTGTTTGTGTTGTCACAAATACTTTCTTAAGCTACAGGTCCTTTTAAGAAATGGGTAGCCACCTTATTAGCATTTACACACAGGCTTCTGCAAGGATATTGGCAACCTCAGCTGAAAATCTGACTTTGGTGCTGAAAGAAGTACTATCAAGATCTATGGAATTGCTGCAGCCTTTGCTAAGATTTTAGATCCTTCTGTTTATTATTTTCACCTTTTTCTTTTAAAATACAATTCATAGCACTTGTCGTGAAAGTGAACATTGCTCAGTCCTGTCTGACTCTTTCCGACCTCATGGACTATACAGTCCCTGGAATTCTCCTGGCCAGAATACTGGAGTGGGTAGCCTTTCCCTTCTCCAGGGGATCTTCCCAACCCAGGGATCCAACCTAGGTCTCCCGCATTGCGGGTAGATTCTTTACCAGCTGAGCCACAAGGGAAGCCCAAGAATACTAGAGTGGATAGCCTATTCCTTCTCCAGTGAATCTTCCCAACCCAGAAATTGAACTGGGGTCTCCTGCATTGCAGGTGGCTTCTTTACCAACTGAGCTGTCAGGGAAGCCTATAGTACTTGTAGAGCATTATAATATTAACCCTCTCTAAAAATACAGACCTGATCCTATCAAAAATAGTTCTCAAATTCAAAATGTCATGGAAGCCTGCTTGTCATTCTCTGTAAAAAACTTATTTCAATAAACAAAATTCATTGTGCTTTCCTATGTATAATTCAAATTACCTCATTTTTGGTATTTTTAAAAACCATATTTGGGCATATTGTGAAGCAAAGATGCTAATGCTTTAGCATTCCTAAAATCTGAAATAATTTCCAAAAAAAGGTTGAAATATTCTGATTGGTTTGGTGTTCTAAGGAATAGCCAATGAGAGCTACAATTCCAATTTTATTTTAAAATTATTGGAAATACTTGTGTGATCTTGAGTACTAAAAACTATGAAAACATCTCAATTACTTTCATTACAACAGTTTGTAATAAAAGGCCATGAGTTTTATTTTTCAATGCATGGTTTTCAATTCTGAAGTGTTAGAAGATATAGTTCAATAGCAAGTAATACAAACAGGCCATTTTAATAATTGTTTCAAACAAATGACTTACTTTCAAAAAATGATTGGGCATAAAGTGTTCTTCCTTGAATCTTACAAACATAAAATGCAGATAGAACTTCATATTTTTAAAAAGTGAGCAAAAGTAAATCAATAGTGATGAAAATCAAGAAAAATAAGATATTTGTCTTTATTATGTTATTCCATATTTTAGAGAATATCCTTAGCTCTGAGTCAACTGTTTATTAAAACAATTATAATTGTCATGAAGCGTTTAAGTAGGTACTACCTGTACGTGTATGACCTGTAATAGAAACTTCGTGTCTGTGCCTCTGAGCTCACACTGTAACAGAAATAAGAGCAAATTCAAGATGATCATTTATTCCCCCACCAATATTATACTTAACCCAGTGCTGTAAACTGTTAAAGCTTATAAAAATAAAGAGTTCTGTGGTTCAACACATTTTGGAAATGCTGTGTAAAATTTTAACTTGTTCTTTAAAGGTTCTTGATTCTATTGATGTGTTAATGTGAACTCTGGATCTACCACAGTATGATCATTTATCAAATTCATTTGACCATTTTATTAGTCAGAGGGTCTCCAGAGTAACCGAATCAAAAGGAGATATCTATCAGATTATTTTGAAAGATTGGTTCATACAAATAGGAAGACTGAGAAGTCCTGCCAGCTGCTGCTTGCAAGCTGAAGCTACAGGAAAACTAATGATGTAGTTCTGGTCCAAATCCAAAGACCTGAGAACCAGGGGAGCCAAGAGTGGAAATCATTAAAAGTAATCGTGGAGGATCCCAGGGCCCATGAACCAGGGGATATAAATACTGGTGTAAATTAGAAGGCCTGAGAACCAGAAATGCCAGTGTCTGAGGGCAAGAGAAATTGGGTGTTCAGCTCAAGTAGAGAGAGAATTTGCCCTTCCTGTTTCACTTTGTTCTATTTGGCCTCTTCTTGGGTTGGATGATGCTCACTTGTCTTGGTGATTGGAGGTCTTCTTTACTCATATTGTGGATTCAATTGCTGATCTCTTCTCCAAACACCCTTACAGACATACCCAGAAAAAAATATATTTTGCCAGCTATCTGATGTTTCTCAGCCCATTCAAGCTGACACATAAAATTAACCATCACAACCTTAGAACTCTCTTCTCATGATGTATTCATGGGATTCCCTGGATGTTCAGGTTGCTGGCATAAACTATATATATATATATACACTTGATCGTTGAACAATGCAGAGATTAAGGACAACAACCCTCACACAGTTGAAAGTCTGAGTATAAATTTATCGTCAGCTTTCCATATCTTCAGTTCCACAGTGGTGAATTCACAGTGGTGAATTCAATTATGGAATGTATAGTAGTACAGTATGTGAAAAAAATTTATGTGTTACTAGACTTGCACAGTTCAAACCTAGGTTGTTCAGGGATCAACTGTATGAAGGAGCTAAAGTTTGCCATTAAAATGGTAGAAGTATTTCAGTGATGACATTTTTAGGTAATGAACTTTAAAAATATATAGCTCCCTCATTTTTAATATGGTACTTTTGTTTTATTTTATGTCATAAGATGCCTTTTCTTTTAACAACTGTTGGTCACTTATTTAAATTTTGATCATTTAAACTTGACTTAAGTGTCAAAGTATATTTTCCTATAAATTAACAGTGTAGCTCATGATGACTATTAATTATTCCAAGACCAAAAGAATAATGTATTGAGCTAGCAAAAGACCTATTGCTGTTAGAAAGAATACCAATCTGACTGACTTTTAGTGAAAACTGGGAACTTCTACAGCAATAAGACATAGCTAATAGCTCTAAGAACTGAGATGATATGTGCCAACCTGACTTCATTCCAATAAATATTTGCTCTGAAAAGATAAGATTGCAAATCAGTAAATATTTGTTTACTGTTTGCTTTAGGAAATTCACGTAAATTATTTTTTTCTGAGATAACAATCTGCCTATCTGGGTAAATAGCTCATTTATCAAATGGCAATTTACTTATAAAGGCTTACTTAAAGAACTTCATTCACTGCACCCACCAACCCCAAACTATTACAAACTTTGCCCATTCCCATTTTATTCCTCTCCCTGGAAAACCTTGAAAGACCCACCTTACAATCACTTGAGCTCAGAAAACAAAACTCTGAGTCTTTCCTTCTAGGTCCTCTCTTCTGAGACACAGCTGACATGGTTTTCTGCTTCTCTATAGTGAGTTCTAATAACTTTGTTGTTGTTTTTCAATCACTGAGTTGTATCCGATTCTTTTGCGACCCCAAGGACTGTAGCCCACCAGGGTTCTCTGTCCATGGGATTTCCCAGGCAAGAATATTGGAGTCAGTTGCCATTTCCTTATCCACAGGACCTTCCTGACCCAGGTATTGAATCCACACCTCATGCATTACCAGACAGATTTTCTACCTCTGAGCCACCAGGGAAGCCTTCTAGTATCTTTAGCTTTGTGAATTCTTTGCTTGGTGATATTTTGAAGAATTCAACAGTAGGACCTCAAAATATGGGAAATTAAGACTATTTTGAGAATTTTAAATCCTGAGTTAGGGTGATTTTAAGGGTTGGGCAGTTTACATAGTAATACTTTTATATTAGGCTTCCTAGGGGGTATAGTGTTAAATAATCTGTCTCCCAATACTAGAGCCGCAGGTTTGATCCATGGGTCAGGAAGATCCTGGGGAGAAAGAAATGGCAACCCACTCCAGTATTCTTGCCTGGGAAATCCCATGAACAAAGGAGCCTGGCCAGCTACTGTCCAGGGGGTCACAAAATAATTAGATATGACTCAGCAACTGAGCACACACACACACACACACACACACACACACACACACACACACACAGCTTTATTTTGGTGAGAATAGCACAGCAAGGTTTTGAAGCAAATCTTGAGACATAAACTACTAGTCTTAATTCATATGCTTTTTTCATTAGCATATAATCATATCTTTTAAGAGCAAATACATTTCATTGAGCAGGCAGGTAATTATTTTTAACTTGGCCCCAGTGTTCATATAGTGACAGAGAAGTATACATATAGGGACAGAAAAGTATTTTCATCCCTGTGTTTAAAAAAGACTGAAAATTATGTTGGTTTTAGGTCTCACTGATGCAGTTATAGAGAATGCACATGTATTTGTTCATTGAAATAACTCATCACAAGAGCATTTTAAAAAGGTTGAATTAAAATAAGATAGCTAGCTTAGCTATATTCTACGGGACAATAATACTGTAACTTTGAGACTGCCTTCTACTGAACAGAAATCATGTAAATTCTGTCAACTGAAAGAAAAGTGCACAATATAAGAGCTGTAAATTGTCTTACTGAGGACTGTAGCTGTGAGACAGCCTTTCAGATAGCTTTGACAAACTGCTCTGAAAAGGTGAGGGGTGGCCAGTATATTTGTGATTTTGGCTAAAGGGGATGTGCCATCTGGCATACTCTGTAGTAGAAGATACTGATAGTTAACACAGCTGATATCTCAGTTATTGAGTTCATTTAATGATTTTTTTTCTAATAGGAAGATGCAATAATCTGGATTGATAAAAGAAATTTTTTTCTGAGACACAACAAGCTCCAGGAGTTGGTGATGGACACGAGAGCCTAGTGTGCTGCAGTCCATGATGTCTCAAAGAAGTCGGACACAACTGAGCGACTGAACTGAATTGAACTGAACTGAACTATCTAGGGCCCTATTTTACCTGTTTACCAAAGCACAGAGTGTGTCCTTTTGATCTCCACCCTGAATTCCTTTCGCGTGTACTGTAGGTTAGCGACTGCAGGGGCTAATGACTTAATCCTTGTAGAACTGGATATCGGCAGCATTCTTTGTTTTGCATGTCACAATAACTGATTTTTTAATCCATACATAAATAGCGATTTAAACAAAGATACATTAGCCCAGATAACCTAATAGTCCTTGTTGGGCCTTTTAAACAAGTGTTCCAGTAGAACATTAAAAGGGTATGCCGTCTACTTGATTTATTTCAAGTTTTAGACAATTTCTAAAATACTGATGATATGTCATTGCAAAAGAAATAAATCCTCTCATTTAACTATCCATGCTACAAAGCCAAGTGCTCTGTCTCATTAACAGTTTTAGACTACTGTGCATAGTACACACTTAAAAAATTCCTGCTGAATTGCCTTGCATTCAGCCTCTAAAATTCTGTGTTCCTATGTATTTAAATGTGGCCCTGTTAAGTCTGAGGTTTGACTCAAGGTATTTACTATGCTGCTGCTGCTACTAAGTCACTTCAGTTGTGTGCAACCCCACAGACGGAAACCCACCAGGCTCCTCTGTCCCTGGGATTCTCCAGGCAAGAACACTGGAATGGGTTGCCATTGCCTTCTTCTATGCATGCATGCATGCATGCTAAGTCGTTTCAGTTGTATGCACCCCTATGGACAGCAGCCCACCAGGCTCCTCTGTCCCTGGGATTCTCTAGGCAAGAACACTGGAGAGGGTTGCCATTTCCTTCTCCAGGATATTTGCTGTATACTACCTCATTTCGTGCTTTGCTTTTCCTCTTCCTTGTGACTGCCATTATAGTTAATCAGAAAGCTTTAGTTCAGCAAGTTAAAGAGAGATGAATGAATGCTATTGTTGCCTAAATGAGGTAGTCTTCATAATTTTATCTGAATAACTAAAATATAATTTTAAATAAGGATGACTATAATTTAAGGGAACAGTCATCTAAATATTTTAAATTGAGAAGATACACTCACAGTTTTATTTTTTCAGGGGTTAACCATCCCTGAGATGTATGTAAAGTATATGATATGGCTAACAACAATTAAACAAATTAGAAAGAGGATGAAGCAATAGAGGGGAAAATGAATTGAAGCAGGAGAAATTTGTCTTGGATAGGATTTTGATGTATAATATCAGTCTGAAGAAAACAAATATAAAAACTTGAGAATGACTCTGAGCTTGGGATGTCTGCATATGATGGGGGTAGGAGGGGAATATTGGGCAAAAACTGGAGAAAGTGGTGAGTAAACATACCTGGAGAGAATTTTATGTTTCAAATCAATGAAAGTTTGCAGAAGTAAGTGAAACAATGAGAAACTTGGATTGATTTTATGAGTACTGAAAATAGGACTGTCATATATTAGAAAACTAAGCTGAACACAGGGTTCAGGACACAGAAGAAAGAGAGCCTGAATTTAAATTGACCAGTTGAAAAGTCACTGTAATAACTCAGACAAGAAGCTATGAGAGTTTGGATTAAAATGAAAGGAACCATCTTAGACAGTTTGATGGATATGTTTATAGAATTTGATGACTGATTGGATATAAAAAATGAAAAGTATATATGAATCAAAGTTAAATCTAGGACTTTTAATGTTCATCTCTGAAATGAGTAGTTTGGACTGCGGAATGAGGATGGAATTGTAGATCTAGTTTAGACATAGTATTTTCATGCTTTGGAGCATTCAAATTGTGAGATGGATGCTGAGGTGGAGAGAAAGAAGGCTCAAATTTGACAAAGAAATCAGAGCTTAAGAGACTTGAGAACCAGGCATCATTCAACCTGTGGATGTGGGTGATGTTTCTCATGGATAGCACAGAAAAGTAAGACCAAATGGTAAAGTTTGAAGCCACAAGAAAGATGGAGGATCAAAAGCAGATATGAGTTTATTATAAGGAAGAACAGGAGAAAAAGTACTGAGGAAAGAATATTAGAGTTTGTGAGAATAAAGCCTTTCTTGGCCTTAGAAGTTTCACTTGGGGAAAGTAGATTGCAAGTGAGTTAATAAGATATGGAAAGATGAGAGAAAACAGCACTATGTATAGATAGAAACAATGCATTCAAGAAATCTGACAGAGAAATCATGCTAGAGCATGGATATGCATGTGGGAGATGATGCTAAATGCAAGCCTAGGAAAAGATGCAAACAAGGAAACTGCAAACAAGGAGAAGATGATTGAGGGAGTGCATTAAATTAGAGAAAGAGTGAATTCCCTCAGCAATAAGGAAAGAGTAGGACCTGGATAGTAGAGTTAATTTGAGATACAAAGTATTATTTCTCAAACTATTGGAAAAGTAAGAGTTCAGTTCAGTTCAGTTGCTCAGTCGTGTACAGCTCTTTGTGACCCCATTAAGCACAGCACGCCAGGCCTTCCTGTCCATCACCAACTCCTGGAGTTCACCCAAACTCATGTCCATTGAGTTGGTGATGCCATCCAACCATCTCATCCTCTGTTGTCCTCTTCTCCTCCTGCCCTCAATTTTTCCCAGCATCAGGGTCTTTTCAGATGAGTCAGCTCTTTGCATGAGGTGGCCAAAGTACTGGAGTTTCATCTTCAGCATCAGTCCTTCCAATGAACACCCAGGACTACTCTCCTTTAGGATGGACTGGTTGGATCTCCTTGCAGTCCAAGGGACTCTCAAGAGTCTTCTCCAACACCACAGTTCAAAACCATCAATTCTTCCGCTCAGCTTTCTTTATAGTCCAACTCTCACATCCATACATGACTACTGGAAAAACCATAGCCTTGATTAGATGGACCTTTGTTGACAAAGTAATGTCTCTGCTTTTTAATATGTTATCTAGGTTGGTCATAACTTTCTTTCNGTCTGAGTGAACTCCGGGAGTTGGTGATGGACAGGGAGGCCTGGCATGCTGCGATTCATGGGGTCGCAAAGAGTTGGACATGACTGAGTGACTGAACTGAGCTGAACTGAACTGAAGAAATGAAAGCCATAATTCTGCCTTCAATGTCTGTTCTTTCAAGTTACTATCTCTTTGGAGACATAACATAATAAAATTAAACAGTCAAGCAACCTGCTGCCTTTCCCTGTGGATCCCAGCATCAGTGATAAGTAATGTCCCAGTATTCTTAAAGGTTGACTTTCTCTCTGAACATCTAATAGGAATAAAATTTACCTGTGCTTAGGCATTCAAGTGTTTGGGGCTAAAACTCTTTGATACAGATTTAATGACCTTTGGTAAAAATTTATTAATCTGAATGTTTACTTCCAGATATTGTGGTTCAATTCTATCAGTATATGATATTTTGACAATGAGAATTCAACATGGTAAAAATAGAAATATCACTTACCACATACTCTACTGATACTACACATGGTATGTATATGTGGGCAAATGACTAGCACAGATACTTACACAGTTTGAGTTTGCAGTAATGATACCTTCTTATTTATTCTTACACATCCCTAGTGATACTGTAGCTGAAAACCATTTCAAATAACGTGATGCTGCTCTGCCCTTTTCCTGAAATGACTGCTGCAATAGACCCATTAGCACCACAGGTATTTATATTCTGCTTTTCAAAGGACAGGCTCAGGAAATGTGTGCCAAGAGTGCACTGAATGAAATTCTATTGAGCCGCATCTTCAGCATGTTTGAGAATGTCAGTTACAATGTGACAGATTTAATTGTTCAGCAAAGTGGAAATGCTTGCTTGGTTAATAATGTCTCTTTAAAGCAGGGTCAGATTATTGTGGAATATTTCCAGGAAATGCACCCTTAGAAACAGAAGGGAAATTCTGATGCTATTAATTAATTAGAGAAGGAGTTATCACCTTTAATATCTTGAGGAATTAATCCATTGCTGTTATTATAGATTCTCAACTTTTGTTTTTCCCATTGGAACCTTTAATCAGATCCTAGATATATCAGTAAACTGAGATTAAGAAGATGGGCTCAGACAGCCAGGCTCAGTGATAACTCTATTATGGTTTTCTCTGAAGAGCTGAAAAGTGGAAATATTGGTTATTGGGTCATGCAGATAATGATGCCAGGAATCTATTCTATAATTCATAGGTTACAAATTAAATAAAACTATATCTGAAACAGTGGAGCAGAGCATTAGAAAAGATGGCAGTGGTAACCAAATTCCTCTTCTTTGGGAACCTAGTAATCTCACTGTCTTAGACTTTTCTTTTGGACAGACTTTTCCTCTAAAACCAAAGGAATGATTCTTTCTCTAGCAAACAGTTGTAGTTGATTTTAACAGTGCTGCTTATATTTACTTTATATAAAACCATTTGCTTAATAAATTGAAGTGTCATTGACTTAAAAATGAGTTTTAAATTGAAGACTTGCATCCAATCTGATTTCCATTACTTCATAATATAGTAAGACATCTGTCTGTAATTTGATATGACCCTGGAGTGAGAATACTGCAGAGATTTTGGAGGTCTTATGATTGTGCTGAATGGCCAAGGAGAAGGTATGATCATTAGGTAATTGAATGGCAAATCCGATTGGACAAACATCTATATTGTAGTTTCACCATCATCCCTAGGCATGAGTTGATGCACAGAATGAGTGAAGTTTAGCAGTTCGATGACAGAGATTGGAGGGTGAAACGAAAGACTCAAGGAAAGTCCTGGAGCTATTTCTGTGAAATTTTATCATTTGCTCAAGGGTTTCATTTATGTGGTCCCCACGTCATTCATTGAATTAAGGTTCTTAAAGAAATTGGCCAACTCCATATCTTGTGGAGGCATCTCATTCAATCTAAGAAAGTACAAAGTTTCCTTGATTTGCCTAATGGGACGCACTGTGGTGACTCATGATCCCGGTTGACCTCAACCCATAGCTGTCTCTCAACCAAATATTCCATCTGAATTCACAATGCTAAGAAAATTAATAATATTTAGCATTCCGACTTTGTTTCCTCAAAAGACAGAATGGGCTGTAGATCTGTCTTGGGATGTTTTCAACTGCAAGTAATAGAAAATATATGTAATGATAAGGAAACTATAAGGAAAATCTATTATAATATGGAAGGTTTAGGATATGGCATTTTTAATGTCATTTAAGCTAGCATGTAATAACAGTATCAAGATCCAGGGTTTTCCCCCCAATTTTTTTTTTCTCTGTCATTTTTAGCATGTCACCTTCTTCCTTCATGGTTGCAAAGCAGCTGCATCAGCTCAAGGATAATATCCTACACAATATTTAAAGGCCAGAATAAAAGACAGCGCATCCTGTTTTGTTTTGTTTTTCAAAGAGCAAGGGAGGTTTCCCAGAAGCCTCTCAGCATCTATACTGACATACCTCATTCGACAGAATTGCTCTTTTCTTCTAGACATAAACTAGAACTAGAGGGGGGAAAAAAAAAAGGGTATAACCGGCTTAGATTAACCAAGGGGCCCAGAATCCACTGATACTGACCTCACCCTTTAGAAAGTGAAGACTGTTTTGGCAGAAATATAGGATGAATGGATATTGTATAGGCTTACAGGTGGCATTTTCCTTTGTCCTCAGCTTAATAAGAATACAGTGAAGGCACTGGCACTTATTGACAATTAGGTCAGGTCATTATTTTGAGAGCTGTTCTGTGCATTGTAGGATATTTAGCAGTCAGTACCCCTGGCCTCTATTCAGTTAATGCCGATAGCAACCCCCAGCTTATGAAAGCAAGTTGTATCCTCATATAGGAGAGGGGAGGGGGTTCAAAAAGCACCTCCCACTGAGAATATAAATTGTGCAGCCACTATGGAGAACAGCATGGAGAGACCTTCAAAAACTAAAAATAGAGCTACCATGTGATCAGCAATCCTACTCCTGGGCATATATCTGGAAGAGATTAAAACTCTAATGTGAAAACCTGTGTGTGCCTCAGTGATCATAGCAGCATTACTTACAATAGCCAAGACATAGATGCAACCTAAATGTCTATTGGAGAAGATGTACTGTATATATACAATGGAATATTACTAAGCCATAAAAAGAATGAAATAATGCCATTTTCAGTGACAAGATTGTCATATAAGTAAAGTAAGTCAGACAGAGAAAGACAAATATCATTTGATATCACTTATTTGTGGAATCTAAAAAAAATGATACAAATGAAATCCTTACAAAATAGAAGTAGACTCACAAACATAGAAAATAAACTGTCATTAAAGGGGAAAGGGGGGAGGAGTAAATTAAACTGGGATTAACAGCTACAAACTAACATATGTAAAATAAATAACAAGGACCTACTGTATAGCACAGGGAACTATATTCAATATCTTGTAATAACCTATCATGGAAAAGATATACACACACATAACAGAATCACTTTGCTGTATAATGAAACACTGTAAATGAACTATATTTCAATTTTTTTAAGTGACAAAAAATTACCTCCCACTGAGATGCACTGATGTAGTGGGTAGACATGAGAGAGGGAAATTTCTAATCAGTCGACTATAGAGGATTATTTTAGGCTTGACCACGAGTGTGTGAACTTAATTATATGCCGGGCTAGTTTTGCTTGAGTGATTTGAGGCCAAGTATGCCTTATGTCTCCTCCTGAAGGCTTCTACAAAATGTAAGGGCCTTGCTGGTCACAGATTTGCAGCTTTCTTGGACTCTCCATCAGATGACCTACAAGCCCTCCTGTGTGTGGAAATCCTCCTGGTAGTGATCAAAGTCAGGGAAGGTGCTGATTCAGGGTTTAGTGGGGAAAAAGCAGAGGCTGAAATTACTATTTTGGTGAGAAAACCATACTTTGTGTGGGCATGTGAAGCGAATTGTTTTGATGGAATTTCATTTGGCCTGCTTATCTTAGAACAGATGTCCTAGTACTTGATGAATTCTCCTAGTAAATGGTTTAAATGCTGTGGAAGGGCTAAGAACCTTGAACTAAGGACCTTGATGAATGGTCCTTAGAAATCAGGGCACAACCTAGAGCCCTTGGTTTGAGAGCCATTAACTGGAATTGGTAGAGTTTAAAAGTTCACATTTCTTGATCTGAAGGTGAAAATAGTCTCTGTATTAAATAAATTGAATAGCTAAAATTTCCAGTTATTTAAAGAGTGTTATTTCAAACTAAAGTAATTGTGAGTACTTAGGATCCTCTCTCTCTTCATTATATTTTATCTCTCATTTCAGGAGAAGAAAGCGATTTAAACTATACAAGATGATCGCAAATTTGAGAGAGAGACAGTAGGGGGATAGAAATAAGCAAAGATATCCCTGGAGGGGAAATAAAATGGAGAAAAGGAAGTGAGGTACCAAAAAAAAAGAATAGTCAGGAGGAAGCAGGGAAGACATATGGATAGAGAGATACACAGCAAAATATCAGTGGTACCATCCTGTGCATAATTTATTCAGTTAATTCACAGATTTTTAAAAATGTTGGTATTTATATTTTAGAAATGATAACCCACTACATGTTTTGTGCATTGACAGTTGAGTTGATTGCTCTGGATATTAACATTCAATTCCGTATGGCATAGTGGATGGGAGTAGGAGTGTGAAGCAGTCTCATCATCACTTGACAGCTGTGTGACATTGAGAAATTATTAAATTACATAACAACCCTGTGCCTCAAATCCTGTTCAGTGAGGCTGCTAATAGAACTTAGTCCACTGGGCAGCTGTGGGCATTTTCTGAGTTATATCAGAATAAATTACTCATCATGTTGGCTGGCATAGAGAGACTATTTAACAACTGTTGTTATTAAAAATTTTTTTCTGATTTCCCTTTATCCAGTTTTCTAAATTTAACCACTAAATTGAACCCTGTAAAGTTGTCAGGATTTTCTCCATTAACTGGACACATACTTAGTGATTCTCAGTCTAGTTCAAAGCAGTGGAGAGCAATATTGTAGTGAAAATGTCTAGATGGTGAACACTGAAAAGTTGCAGGATCCACAAAGGTTGCACTTTGGGATAATCAGATGACTAAATACCAATTTGTGAAGAGATCCAGAAGCTCAAGAAGAGAAAACAAAATTCTGCTAATTATTTTGATAATTGAAACTTTGACTTTGCTCAGTTATGGAAGAGTTCATATATACAAAATTATATAATGATGGAATATATGTCTGTATATATATTCATAAAACCTAGTAAAACAGGCATCCATTCACTCCAATACCTTTTTGAAAAATAAAACATGCACTACTGTTCAAGACCACTCTGTGCCTCTTATTACCTTTTGTGTCTATCATTCTGTTGCTTTTCTTTGGGATTTCCCAGTGGCTTAATGGTAAAAAATCCACCTGCCAATGCATGAGACACAGGAGACATGGGTTCAATCCCTGGGTTAAGAAAATCCCTTGGAGGAGGAAATGTAACCCACTCCAATACTCTTGCTGGGAAAATCCCATGGAAATATACAATACATTAATAATCCCTAAGCAGCACAATTGTTTGGTTGTACTTTTATTTGAACTTCATATAATAGAAGCCTTCTATATTTTTCTGAAACTTGCTTTTTATTAAAAATCAATTATAAGCATCTAGACGCCTTCTATATTTTTCTGAAACTTGCTTTTTATTAAAAATCAATTATAAGCATTATGTTTTTGATATTCATCCAAGTGGGCATATAGAGATGTAGTTGTTTAACTTACATTCAGTGGACATTGCAATTGTTTCTAGCTGTTTGCTTTCCCAAAGATGCTGCAATACACATGTCTTTTGGAGCATATGGGCCAAAAATTTCAGAGGAGAATTACGGGGTCAAAGTAATCTCGTGGTTACAAGATAATGTCAGTAGTTTTCCAAAGTATATATGCTAATTTATACTCCCACCAGTAGTATATAAAAGATTCACTAACTCTATATTTTTGTCAACCTTTGATATTATGAGACTTTTTAAATTTTATAAATATGAGGTATGACATGCTGTCTTATTTAGGTTTTCTCTACAGTAAATTTGAACATTTCTTTTAAATTGCACTTTCTTCCTTTTTTTCCCCTGTAAAATGCCTCTTTCTGTATTTGCTCCACCTTAAATCACATTGTTAGCCTTCTTATTGGTTTATATGATATGTTTTTACATTTGGGAGGCTAATGCATTGCCAGGAGAAGGCAATGGCACCCCACTCCAGTACTCTTGCTTGGAAAATCCCATGGACAGAGGAGCCTGGTGGGCTGCAGTCCATGGGGTCGCTAGGAGTTAGACATGACTGAGTGATTTCACTTTCACTTTTCATTTTCATGCATTGGAGAAGGAAATGGCAGCCCTCTCCAGTGCTCTTGCCTGGAGAATCCCAGGGACGGGGGAGCCTGGTGGGCTGCCATCTCTGGGGTCGCACAGAGTCAGACACGACTGAAGCGACTCAGCAGCAGCAGCAGCAGCAATGCATTGCCAATTATATGTGTGGTAGTTATCTTCACCCAAATTTTGACTTGCTTTTGATATGGTTTAAGATATCTATGGTTGATAGGTGTATTGGTGCCAATTTTCACTCTGCTATAATATGGTGATAGGTTCACAGCCTTTGTCCCTGTAGCCACGGTTCCTCACTCCAGTGGGAGTTTAACCCCCAGTGAGATACGAGCAGATTTGATGCAAGTAGAGGCATTAACTCTGCAAGTAGAGGTCCAGTTTCTGGCTGTCTTATGTTCCTGCCATACTCAGTAAGAATAGTATGCCCTCGTTTAGCTTCTGGACCAAAGAAGATAGCTGGAGCAATTGCAACTCAATCCCAAGTCTGGAACCAAGCCCAACTGACATGAAGCTTATATCTGCAGACCCAGGCACAAGAAAAAGAGTGCTTATAGTTATAAGACATTTGATTTGACATGATTTATTACACCTCATTGTTACAGCAGCTGAGTCAGAACTAATGGGCAAGGTCCTTAATTTAACATGATTGATCATTCTTTTCCTCTAGAGTTTGCATATTTTGTCTTGTTTAAATTTCAATCTTCTTCCAAAATCATAAACATGTTCTTTGCGTGTAGTTCAGAAACATATTTCCTGTACCAAAGTTATCAAGATAATCTACTACATATGCATTTAAGCCTGTTTGTAACAAGGAATTGATTTTGAGTTGTGTGTGAAATAGGGTTCAATTTCGCTTGTTTTTTCACCTGAGTACTACAATCACTTCAGCACCATGTATCCATTCTCTGCTGATATACAATGCTGTCTTGTTTCCACATAAAGTTTTTATACCTATGCCAATGTCACATTGTCTTAATTCCTGGAGCTCTTCAGTATGTCTTGGCGTTGGGTAAGGCAAGTCTTACCTTCTTCTGATTACAGGAAGTTTTTAGCTATATTTCTTCCTTTGTTTATCATATGCATATTATAATTAGCTTGTAAAATTCTTGAAAACCCAGATTACTGCTGGATCTATAGATAAATTTGGAAATGTTGGAGGATTTGCAACATTGTTTCATTATCCAAAATAATCATCTTTTTTTGTCTATGTTTTATTTAATACCTCTTATAAAGTTTTATAATTTAATTCATCATGATCTTGAATCTTTTCAAAAGAATTATTCTTGGTTACTTTTAACATTATCACTATTTTGCAGGTATTTTTTATTTTTTTAATTTTTATTTTTACTTTATTTTACTNACTATCAATATTCAGAATTCTTTCTCAGGTAGATTCCTTATCTCTTCCTCTTTTGTTTGGTTTGGTGGGCATTTCTCCTGTTCCTTTACCTGCTGCGTATTCCTCTGTCTCTTCATCTTGGTTATATTGCTGCATTTGGGGTGGCCTTTCTATATTCTGGGAATTTGTGCAGTTCTCTTTATTATGGAGTTTCATCACTGTGGGTGGGGTTGTATCAGTGGCTTTTCAAGGTTTCTTGGTTAGGGAGGCTTGTGTTGGAGTTCTGGTGGGTGGAGCTGGATTTCTTGCAGGTATTTTTTAAAATGACATTTTCTGAGTGTTTGTAGATATTGTATAGAAATGCAACTGAATTGTGTATTATATAAAGGGTTTCTTTTCCCTCACCAACCAGATTAAAATCCACGATTGAATCTAATAATTTATCTGAATAATATTTTGAGTTTTCTAGTTAGAAAATTATGGGCTTGCCAGGTGGCGCTAGTGGTAAAGAACCCACATGCCAATATTGTGTGGAATAATTAAAAGTTCCTTTACAATACATACATTTATACCTTTTTATTTTTCTCCATTGTTGCTCTCAAAGGGTCCTCTAGTACAATGTTGAACAACAGTAAGAGAGTGGACTTATTCTTTATTCATTAATTTAAATGAAATGGTTTTAATCTTTTGCCACTTAATATGATATATGCTTAGGTTTTGTTTTGTTTTGTTTTGTTTTTTGTATTTCTCTCAGATTAAAGAAGGCTCCCTACATGGTTAATGAATTTTGTTAAGAGCTTTTTCTGCAGCTATTGAGGTGACTCTATAGTTTCTCTCGTTCTATTCCTTAATGTGGTGAAGTACATTAATAGATTTTTTTTCTAATGTTAATCCAAACTTTCATTCNATTTCTCTCAGATTAAAGAAGGCTCCCTACATGGTTAATGAATTTTGTTAAGAGCTTTTTCTGCAGCTATTGAGGTGACTCTATAGTTTCTCTCGTTCTATTCCTTAATGTGGTGAAGTACATTAATAGATTTTTTTTCTAATGTTAATCCAAACTTTCATTCCTGGGATAAATGCAGTGTGGTCATGTCATAGTGCATAATGTGTGTGTGTGTGTGTGTGTGTGTGTGTGTGTATACATGCACATGCTTCCAGATACATGGCCAAGATTATTTTATCTTGTTTGCACTACTGGTTTATACATTTTCTTCCTTATACTGTCCTCTAGCTTTTTTATCACAAATTTTTAATGTTAGCCTAACCAAATAAGTGGGGTGTTTTTTTCTCTTTCATATTCCAAGAAGAATTTGTAAAAAATCAGGATTATTTGTTCCTTGAGTGAGTGGCAAATACATTTTTAAGAGTCATTTGGACATGCTGTTTTTATGAAAACATTTTAAAATATTGACTTGCTATCTTCAAATGTTACTGTATTACTCATATTTTCTATTTTGTTCTTTTAATAAATTGTAATTTTCTGAGCATCTGTCCGTATCATGCTAGTTTTAAAATCAGCTACCTTAAATCATCTTTTAAAAACTCAATTATATCCTCAAGTTGTTGTACAGATTTTTTGGTTTTCATAACTGTAATGTTTCCTCTCGAATGACTTTTGATTTATTTGATTTTGTAATTTTTATATTTTTTAATGTATTTTATATTTGTTTGCTCTCTCATTAATTTCCCCCTAAGAATTCTTTTTACATATGTCTGCTATAACATCATTTAACTGATGTTTATAGTTCATGTGAAAGTCTGAAAATCTTAATTCCTTACCTGAAATATTGAGGCCATTCACATTTAACTGTGATCCTTTATGTGTTTGGACTTATTTCTATTATTTTATCTTAGACTTCCTATTTTTATTGCGTGTTTTATTTTTTCTGACAAAACTCATTTTGCATTAATGATATTTTCCCATTATTAAAATTTTCTTTCTATTTGCTTGAAAGTTACACAGTATTTCAAATATTTTTATGGATTATGGAAATTATGATGCTCAAACTTAATTTGTAAAGGAATAACAGATCATCTTATCTGCTTCCTGAGAAACCTGTATGCAGGTCAAGGAGTAACAGAATAGGAAATAGAACAATGGACTGGTTCAAAATTGTGAAAGGAATACATCAAGGCTGTATATTGTCACACTGTTTATTTAACATCTTTGCAGAATACATTGAGAAATACCCAGGCTGGATTAAGCACAAGCTGGAATCAAGATTGCCAGGAGAAATATCAATAACCTAAGATATGCAGATGATACCACTCTCATGGCAGAAAGCAAAGAGAAACTAAAGAGCCTCTTGATGAAAGTGAAAGAGGACAGTCGAAAAGCTGGCTTAAAATTCACCATTCAAAAAACAAAGATCATGGCATCCAATCCCATCATTTCATGGCAAATAGATGGGGGAAAAGTAGAAACAGTGGCAGATTTTATTTCTTGGTCTCCAAAATCACTGCGGAGAGTGACTGAAGCTATGAAATTAAAAGACACTTGCTCCTTGAAAGGAAACCTATGACAAACATAGACAGCATATTAAAAAGCAGAGAAATCGCTTTGCCTACAAAAGTCCACGTGGTCAAATCTATGGTTTTTATAGTAGTTATGTGTGGATATGAGAGTTGGACCATAAAGAAGGCTGAACCTCAGAAAACTGATACTTCTAAATTGTGATGCCAGAGAAGACTCTTGAGAATCCCTTGGTAAGCAAAAATATAAAACCAGTCAATCCTAAAGGAAATCAACTCTGAATATATATTGGAAGGATTGATACTGAAGCTCCAATACTTTGGCCGCCTGATTGGAAAAGACCTTGATACTGGGAAAGATTGAGGGCAAGAGGAGTAGGTGACGACAGAGGATGAGATAGCTGGATGGCATCACTGACTCAATGCACATGAGTTTGAGCAAACTCAGGGAGAGAGTGAAAGACAGGGAAGCCTGGCGTGCTGAATCCATGGAGTTGCAAGGAGTCTGACACAACTTAGCAACTGAACAGCAGCAACAATTTTCAGTTCATTTGGGTAAACACCAAGGAGTGTCATTGCTGGATCATATGCTTAGTTTTATCAGAAACTACCAAACTGTCTTCCAAAGTGTCTCATTATTTTGCATTGCTACCAGCAATGAATGGAAGGTCTTGCTGCTCTACATGCTCACCAGTATTTGATATTCTCAGTGTTTTGGATTTTGGCCATTCTGATAATGTGTGCTGCTGCTGCTAACTGTTATCTTATTGTGTTTTTTTTCTAATTATTTTTTATTGAAGGATAATTGCTTTACAGAATTTTGTTGTTTTCTGTCAAACCTCAATATGAATCATCTTAGGTATACATGTATCCCCTCCCTTTTGAACCTGCCTCCAATCTCTCTCCCCATCCCACCCTTCCAGATGATACAGAGCCCCTGTTTGAGTTTCCTGAGCCATACAGCAATTCCCATTGGCTATCTATTTAACATATGGTAATGTAAATTTCCATATAACTCATTCCACACATCTTACCCTCTCCTCCCCTCTCCCCATGTCCATAAGTCTATTCTCTCTGTTTGTTTCTCCATTGCTGCCCTGGAAATAAATTTGTTGGTAGCATTTTTCTAGATTTCATATATATGCATTAGAATATGACATTTATCTTTCTCTTTCTGACTTACTTCACTCTGTATAATAGGTTCATCCATCTCATTAGAACTGACTCAAATGTGTTCATTTTTATGGCTGAGTAATAATCCATTGTGTATCTGTACCACAACTTCTTTATCCATTCATCTGTTGATGGACATCTAGGTTGCTTCCATATTCTAGTATGGTAAATAGTGCTGCAATGAAAAATGGGATACATGTGTCTTTTTCAATTTTGGTTTTGTCAGGGTATATGCAGAGTACATAATGAGAAACGCTGGACTGGAAGAAACACAAGCTGGAATCAAGATTGCTGGGAGAAATAGCAATCACCTCAGATATGCAGATGACACCACCCTTATGGCAGAAAGTGAAGAGGAACTCAAAAGGCTCTTGATGAAAGTGAAAGAGGAAAGTGGAAAAGTTGGCTTAAAGCTCAGCATTCAGAAAACGAAGATCATGGCATCTGGTCCCATCATTTCATGGGAAATAGATGGGGAAACAGTGTCAAACTTTATTTTGGGGGGCTCCAAGATCACTGCAGATGGTGACTGCAGCCATGAAATTAAAAGACGCTTACTCCTTGGAAGAAAAGTTATGACCAACCTAGATAGCATATTCAAAAGCAGAGACGTTACTTTGCCGACTAAGGTCCATCTAGTCAAGGCTATGGTTTTTCCTGTGGTCATGTATGGATGTGAGAGTTGGACTGTGAAGAAGGCTGAGCACCGAAGAATTGATGCTTTTGAACTGTGGTGTTGGAGAAGACTCTTGAGAATCCCTTGGACTGCAAGGAAATCCAACCAGTCCATTCTGAAGGAGATCAGCCCTGGGTGTACTTTGGAAGGAATGATGCTAAAGCTGAAACTCCAGTACTTTGGCCACCTCATGCGAAGAGTTGACTCATTGGAAAAGACTCTGATGCTGGGAAGGATTGGGGGCAGGAGGAGAAGGGGACGACAGAGGATGAGATGGCTGGATGGCATCACGGACTCGATGGTCATGAGTCTGAGTGAACTCTGGGAGATGGTGATGGACAGGGAGCCCTGGCATGCTGCGTTTCATGGGATGGCAAAGAGTCGGACACGACTGAGCGACTGAACTGAACTGAACTGATGCCTAGGAGTGGGATTGCTAGGTCATATGGTAGTTTTATTCCTAGTTTTTTAAGGAATCTCCATACTGTCTTCCATAGTGGCTGTTATCAATTTACATTCCCACCAACAGTGCAAGAACATTCTCTTTTTCTCCACACCCTCTCCAGCATTTATTGTTTATAAACTTTTTGATGATAGCCATTCTTACCAGTATGAGTTGATAACCCATTGTAGTTTTGATTTGCATTTCTCTAATAATGAATGATGTTGAGCATCTTTTCATGTGTTTCTTGGCCATCTGCATGTCTTCTTTGGAGAAATGTCTATCTAGGTCTTTTAACCATTTTTTGACTGGGTTGTTTGTTTTTCTGGTATTAGTCATATGAGCTGCTTGTATATTTTGGAAATTAATCGTTTGTCACCTGTCTCATTTGCAATTATTTTCTCCCATTCTGATGGTTATCTTTTCACCTTGCTTATAGTTTCTTTTGCTGTGTGAAAGCTTTTAAGTTTAATCAGGTCCCACTTGTTTACTTTTGGTTTTATTTCATTTACTGTACGAGGTGGGTCATAGAGGATCTTGCTTTGATTTATGTCATCAGAAGTTCTGCCTGTGTTTTCCTCCAAAAGTTTGATAGTTTCTGGTCTCACATTTAGGTCTTTAATTCATTTTGAGTTTGTCTTTGTGTATAGCGTTAGGAAGTGTTCTAATTTCATTCTTTTACATGTAGCTGTCCAATTTTCCAAGCACCATTTATTGAAGAGGCTGTCTTTGTTGCATTATATATTCTTGCCTCTTCTGTCAAAAACAAGGTACTCATAGGTGCATGGGTTTATTTCTGGGCTTTCTATCTTGTACCATTGGTTTATATTTCTGTTTTTGTGCCGGTAACATACTGTCTTGCTGACTGTAGCTTTGTAGTATAATCTGAAGTCAAGAAAGTTGATTCCTCCAGCTCCATTCTTCTTTCTCAAGACTGCTTTGGCTGTGGGGTCTTTTGTATTTCCATAAGAATTGTGAAATTTTTTGTTCTAGTTCTGTGAAAAATGTCATTGGTAATTTGATAGGGATCATACTGAATCTGTAGATTGCGTTTGGTAGTATAATCATTTTCACAATATTGATTCTTCCTATCCAGGAACATGGAATATGTCTCCATCTCTTTATGTCATTTTTTCTTTCTTTCATTAGTGCCTTATAATTTTGTGTACAGTTCTTTTGTCTCCTTAGGTAAGTTTATTCCTATTTAATTCTTTTTGTTGCAATGGTGAATGGGATTGATTCCTTAATTTCTCTTTCTCATTTTCCATTGTTAGTATATAGAAATGCAGATGATTTCTGTGTATTGATTTTTGTATCCTGCAACTTTGCTAAATTCACTGATTAGCTCTAGTAATTTTCTAATACTGTCCTTAGGGTTTTCTATGCAAAGTATCATGTCATCTGCAAACAGTGAGAGCTTTACTTCTTCTTTTCCAATCTGGATTTCTTTTTCTTCTCTGATTGCTGTAACTAGGACTTCCAGAACTATGTTGAATAATAGTGGGGAAAGAGGACACCCTTGTCTTGTTCCTAGTCTCAGGGGGAATACTGTCATTTTTTCACAATTGAGCATAAAGTTTGCTGTAGGCTTATCATATCTTGTCTTTACTATGTTGAGGTAAGTTCTTTCTATGCCCATTTTTTGAAGAGTTTTAATCATAAATGAGTGCTGAGTTTTGTTAAAGGCATTTTCTGCATCTATTGAGAAGACCATATGGTTTTTGTCTTTCAATTTGTTAATACAGTGTGTCACATTGATTGATATATGTATATTGAACAATCTTTGCCTACCTGGAATAAACCCAACTTGATCATGGTACATGAGCTTTTTGATGTGTTGCTGAATTCTGTTTGCTAAAATTCTGTTAAGGATTTTTGTATCTATGTTCGTCAGTGATATTGCCCTGTAGTTTTCCTTTTTTGTGTTGTCTTTGTCTGGTTTTGGTATCAGGGTCATGGTGACCTTGTGGAATGAGTTTGGAAGTGTTCCTTCCTCTGCAATTTTTTGAAAGAGTTTTAGAAGGATAGGCATTAGCTCGTCTCTAAATTTTTGATAGAATTCTCCTGTGAAGCCATCTGGTCTTAGGGTTTTATTTTGGGGGAGATTTTTGATCACAGCTTCAATTTCAGTGCTTATAATTGGGTTGTTCATAATTTCTATTTCTTCCTGATTCAGTCTTGGAAGATTGAACTTTTCTAGGAAACTGTCCATTTTTCCAAGTTATCCATTTTATTGCCATATAGTCATTCATAATAGTCTCTTATAATCCTTTGTAGTTCTGCATTATCTGTTGTAAACTCTTTTTCATTTATAATTTTGTTGATTTGATTCTTCTCTCTTTTTTTCTTGAAGAGTCTGGCTAAAGGTTTGTCAATTTTGTGTATCTTCTCAAAAAACCAGCTTTTAGTTTTATTAATCTTTACTACTGGTTCTTCAATTTCTTTTACATTTATTTCTGCTCAGATCTTTATGATTTCTTTCCTTCTTCTACTAATCTTGGGGTTTTCTTTTTTTCCTTCTTTTTCCTGTTGTTTTAGGTGTAAAGTTTGATTGTCTATTTGATGTTTTTCTTATTTCTTGAGGTAGGATTGTATTCCTAAAAACTTCCTTCTTTAGAACTGCTTTTGCTGCATCCCATAGGTTTTGAGTTGTGTTTTCATTGTCATTTCTTTCTAGAAATTTTTTTTAATTTTACCTTTGATTTCTTCAGTAACCTGTTGGTTATTTAGAAATGTGTTGTTTAATCTCCATGTGTTCATGTTTCTTACAGTTCTTTTTTCTTGTAATTGATATTTAGTCTCATAACATTGTGCTAAGAGAAGATGCTTGATATTATTTCAATTTTCTTAAATTCACTGAGGTATGATTTGTGACCCAAAATGTGGTCTATCCTGGAGAATGTTCCATGTGCACTTGAGAAGAAGGTGTATTCTTCTGCATTTGGATGGAATGTCCTGAAGATATCAATGAGGTACATCTCATCTAATGTATCAAGACTTGAGCTTCCTTATTAATTTTCTGTTTTTATGATCTGTCCATTGGTGTGAGTGGGGTGTTGAAGTCTCCTACTATGATTGTGTTGCTGTCAATTTCTCCTTTTATGTCTGTTAGTGTTTGTCTTATGTATGTATTGAGGTGCTCCTATGTTGGGTGCATAGATATTTACAGTTGTTATGTCTTCCTCTTGGATTGATCCCTTGATCATTATGTAGTGTTCTTCCTTATCTCTTGTAATCTTTTTTATTTTAAGGTCTATTTTGTCTGATATGAAGATCACTACTCCAGCTTTCTTTTGCTTCCCATTTGCATGGAATATATTTTTCCATCCTCTCACTTTCAGTGTGTATGTTTCTTTAGGTCTGAAGTGGGTTTCTTGTAGACATATATATATGGGTCTTGTTTTTGTATCTATTCAGCCAGCCTGCGTCTTTTGGTTGTCATTAAAATGCATTTAATCCATTTACATTTAAAGTAGTTACTGATATATGTGTTGCCATTTTCTTAATTATTTGGGGTTTATTTTGTAGATTTTCTTTTCTTCTCTTGTATTTATTGACTATATAAGTCCCTTTAACATTTGTTGTTGGAGAAGGAAATGGCAACCCACTCCAGCGTTCTTGCCTGGAGAATCCCAGGGATGGGGGAGCCTGGTGGACTGCCGTCTATGGGGTCACAGAGTCGGACACAACTGAAGCGACTTAGCAGCAGCAGCAGCAACATTTGTTGTAAAGCTGGTTTGGTGGCACTGAATTCTCTTAACTTTTGCTTGTCTGAAAAGTATTTTATTTCTTCATCAATTTTGAATGGCATCCTTGATGGGTACAGTAATCTTGGTTGCAGGTTTTTCCCTTTCAGTACTTTGAATATATCCTGCCATTCCCTTCTGGCATGCAGAGTTTCTGCTGAAAGATCAGCTATTAAGCCTATGGGGGGTTTCCCTTGTATATTACTTCTTGCTTTTTCTTTGCTGCTTTTAATATTCTTTCTTTGTGTTTAGTCTTTGTTAGCTTGGTTAGTATGTGTCTTGGTGTGTTTCTCCTTGGGTTTATCCTGTATGGGACTCTTTGGGCCTCTTGGACTTGATTGACTATTTCCTTTTTCATATTGGGAAAAATTTCAACTAAAATCTCTTCAAAAAATTTCTCATACCTTTTCTTTTTCTCTTCTTCTTCTGGGACCCCCATAATTCAAATGTTGGCATGTTTGATATACTCTCAGAGGACTCTGAGACTGTCCTCAGTTCCTTTCATTCCTTTTATCTTATTCTGCTCTTCAGAAGTTATTTCCACCATTTTACCTTCCAGCTCACTGATTCATCCTTCTGCTTCAGATATTCTGCTATTGATTCCTTCTAGAGTGTTTTTAATCTCAGTAATTTTGTTGTTTGTCTCTGTCTGTTTATTCTCTAATTATTCTAGGTCTTTGTTAGTTGATTCTTACATTTTCTACATTTTGTTCTCAAGGCTTTTGATCATCTTTACTGCCATTATTCTAAGTTCTGTTTCAGGTAGTTTGCCTATTTCCTTTTCATTTATTTGGACTTTGGTGTTTCTAGTTTGTTCCTTCATTTGTGTAGTATTTCTCTGCCTTTTCATTAATAATTTTAAAAACTTATTGTGTTTGAGGTCTCCTTTCCCCAGACTTCAAGTTTAAATACTCTCTTCCTTTTGGTTTCTGCCCTCCTAAGTTTGGACCAGTGGTTTGTATAAGCTTTCTATAGGGTGAGATTTGTGCTATTTTGTTTGTTTTACCTCTGATAGACAAGGCTGAGTGAGGTGGTAATCCTGTCTGCTAATGATTGGGTTTGTATTTTTCTTTTGTTTGTTGTTTAGTCCAGCACAATGGCTTCCTTCCTGTGAGTTCTCACTATTTGATACTCCCTAAATAGGAGTAGAAAAAGGAATACGTCAAAGCTGTATATTGTCACCCTGCGTATTTAACTTCTATGCAGAGTACATCATGAGAAACGCTGGACTGAAAGAAGCACAAGCTGGAATCAAGATTGCCGGGAGAAATATCAATAATCTCAGATATGCAGATGACACCACCCTTAGGACAGAAAGTGAAGAGGAACTAAAAAGTCTATTGATAAAAGTGAAAGAGGAGAGTAAAACAGTTGGCTTAAAGCTCAACATTCAGAAAACTAAGATCATGGCATCTGGTCCCATCACTTCATGGGAAATAAAGGGGGAAACAGTGGAAAGTGTCAGACTTTATTTTTGGGGGCTCCAAAATCACTGCAGATGGTGACTGCAGCCATGAAATTAAAAGACACTTACTCCTTGGAAGGAAAGTTATGACCAACCTAGATAACAGATTCAAAAGCTGAGACATTACTTTGCCAACAAAGGTCTGTCTAGTCAAGGCTGTGGTTTTTCCAGTGGTCATGTATGGATGCGAGAGTTGGACTATGAAGAAAGCTGAGCACCGAAGAATTGATGCTTTTGAACTGTGGTGTTGGAGAAGACTCTTGAGAGTCCCTTGGACTGCAAGGAGATCCAACCAGTCCATTCTGAAGGAGATCAGCCCTGGGATTTCTTTGGAAGGAATGATGCTAAAGCTGAAACTCCAGTACTTTGGCCAACTCATGCGAAGCTGACTCATTGGAAAAGACTCTGATGCTGGGAGGGATTGGGGGCAGGAGGAGAAGGGGACGACAGAGGATGAGATGGCTGAATGGCATCACCGACTCGATGGACATAAGTTTGGTTGGACTCCGGGAGTTGGTGATGGACAGGGAGGCCTGGCATGCTGCAATTCATGGGGCCACAAAGAGTCGGACACAAGTGAGTGACTGGACTGAACTGAACTAAGAACTAGGTCTCTGGTAGTCTAGGATTTTGGAGTCAGTGCTCCCACTCCAAAGGCTCAGGGCTTGATCTCTGATCAGGAACAAAGATTTCACAAGTGGTTTGTTATGGAATTAAGTGAGATTAAAACAAATACCCAAAAATGAGAAACCAGAGATGAACCCCAGACAAATGCCCATTACAAAATTAGGCAAATAATCAAAATAACGGAATTACACATATGCATATACACCCATAAGCAAAATCAAAATACTCCAACAAAAATAAAGTAGAGTAGGGTGACCCAGAGAACAAAGGAAATCAAAAATTTTATTTACCAGTTAAGAACAAATCTAACTAAAGCACAAATGGGAAAACAAAATTAAAGCAAGGTGTCGAGTGGGGAATAAAGCAATGAAAACAAAACTAACAATTATATTGGGAAGAAAGAAAAGGAAAAAAAGAAGGAAAGTATAGATATGCAAAATTAAATAGAGGTAGATGAAAAGATTCATATCCACTAAAGATTAACTGCCAAGGGAAAATAACAGTAGGAAAGGCAAAAAAGGAATAAATGTAAAAAATTATAGTAGGCTTAAAAAAATTAAAATTATAAAAAAGAGAGGGAAAAAAAGGAAAACTTTATAGAACTGCAAAAGCCCTATGTAGAGTCACAGGTTTATAACAACAATAAAAGTGTGACTGAATATACACATATACATATACACTCATAAGTAAAATCAAATGAATCCAGACAAAAATAAAATTCAATAGATTGACTGGATGAACAAAGGAAACCAAAAGTTATATCTACCAGTTAAGAACAAAACTATTGAAAGTACAAACTGAAAAACAAAACTAAAGCAAGGTGACAAGTGGGAATAAAGCAATGAAAACAAAATTAACAAATATGTTGAGAGGAAAAGAAGGAGAGAAAGGATATGCAAAGTTAAGTAGAGGTAGATAAAGAAGATTTATATACATTAAAGATTAACTGCAAGGGGGAAAGAACAGTAGGGAAAGCAAACAAAGGAATAAATGCAGAAAAATAATAATACATTTCAAAAATTAAAAATTAATATTAAAAAAAGAGAGAGAGAGAGAGAGAAAAGGAAAACTCCACAGAACTGCAGAAGTCCAATGTAGAGGCAGAGGTTTATAACAACAATAAAAAAATGTGACTAAGAAAAAAAAAAGCTCAAAAGCTTTATTAGATTTAATTGTGCCAATAAAATCGATAACTACAACAGAGGGGGAAAAACAAAGGAAAAAAGAAGCCAAAAGAATCTACAGAACAAGTCAAAACATAAGAATAATAAATGTTGTTCTTGAATCACTGCTGTCAGAGTCCTTTCCCTCGCTGGGAGTTACAGTCTACCTCACCTCCCAAGGATGCCCTCTAGCACTGTGCTGATCTCTGGACCTGCTGTGCGAGCAGCTCAGATTCTAACCTGGTCATACTCCTGTCTGTTCTTGCCTCCATTGTCCACAGCTATCAGAACTAGGGTGTTTTCTATTGCGGGTGCTCTCAATGTCCTTTTATATATTGCATAGACACAGAGTCTGCCTAGTTGATCATGTGGATTTAATCTGCAGCTTGTAGAACTGGTGGGAAGGTTTTGGGTCTTGTTCCTTAGCCACACTGCCCTTGGGTTTCAATTGTGGTTTTATTTCCACCTGTGCATGTGGGTCATCCACTAGAGTTTGCACCTCAGGGCTGCCCTGGAGGACTTGGATTTGCCCCTGTGAGGGCCAGGTGTGGAGTTGGTGCAGCTGCTTGGGTCACAGGGGTTCTGGCGCACCAGGTACTCAGGGGAGTTGGTGGCTAGGGCAACAGGAAATATAGAGCTCTAGGAGGGTATGGCAACCAGTATTGGCCAATACGCTTCAGTATTCTTGCCTGGAGACTCCCTCCTGACAGAGAAGCCTGGCAGGCCACAGTCTACAGGGTTGCAAAGAGTTAGACATGACTGAAGCGACCCTGCATGCATAGACGCAAGACTTTTTTTGCCTGTGGCAGCTCTGCCCCAGTGAAAGTTGAGCGTGAAGGTGGCACAGCTGCTTGGCTTGCAGGGACCCTGGTGGTACCAAGTGTGGAGGGACACGGACTGCCTCAGGTACAGGAGTTATAGCCCCAACAGAGTCTTTTTTTTTTTTTAACTTTATTCTACTTTACAATACTGTATTGGTTTTGCCATACATCGACATGAATCCACCACAGGTGTATACGAGCTCCCAATCCTGAATCCCCCTCCCACCTCCCACCCCACAATGTCTCTCTGGATCATCCCCGTGCACCAGCCCCAAGCATCCTGCATCCTGCATCGATCATAGACC